>CANYBF010173138.1:0-10806 GCA_948192965.1 Dalechampia spathulata
TCATGAATATAAGCATTTAACATGAATCATGACATATCATGACATGGTGGAATAAGGAGAAAAGAATGGAATATGATATACGAAAAAGGCTAAATGTTCATACTGGGCATAGTGATATAAATTCCTACGGGAATTAAATGAATGAATATCATAAAATGAAAAAAAATTGAAATTGAAATGCAAGTTGATAAATGAGCTCATATATATTGAATCACAGTGATGATATATTGATTTGCATGATTTCACACAGTCCAATGCCTAGGTGATTCAGGCGATTCATCATTATATGGATCATTTTGAAAACATTTGCTTCTGATACTTTCAGCACCATGGTTACCAAACTCCACCAGAGATATGATGTATGGTATTCTTGTAATCTTTTCATTTCCATTATGTTTCTATTGTATTTATTTTCTTCGTTGCATATTTCATTACTATAGTATTATGTATGTTATCCTTATCTGCTTATATGTTTTGGTACCATTGAGAATAATTTCAATTCATAAGTTTAGGGTGGCATATATCTTGTTGTACTTTACATCTTACATCTCATTATTTCTTCATATGATCATTAAATCTAATAAGCATGCTGTGAGCGTCGATTTTTGCTGACTACCCAGAACGAGGCTTGCGATGCTCACGGGCAGAGGATCGTACTTGAAGTGAAAGCACAGTCTTCTTAAGAGGTTCCCTTAGGGAATAATATAAACTCGAAAGATTCATAAGGGAGTCACCATCGGATGGTTCCGAATTGGTCCAACCAAGCCATAGCATGAGTGCTAGTTAAACCCTTCAGAGATTGGGTTTGGGTGGTGGAGATCTATTTCTATGAGTTTCCAAAATTGATTTTACCATTATAGTTGGAGTTAATTATCCTAAGCAGGTAAGCATACAAGCGTAAAAGTAAGCACATAGCGTGACATGTGATTTGGCGTTGCAAGGTTGCATGTAGGATGACATATAATGCTATATGGAATTTGGATTGCTTGGCATATGCATGACATGCAAAGTAGCGATAAAATAGCATGGCATATGCATGACATATGAGCATGAATGACATATCATATGCATCATATGGCAAGATGTCATGTATATAAGCATATAACATGGTAAATAGTACATTTAGTGTAATACGTTAACGCGTTTGGATCGTATCGGCATTCATAAGATGTATAGTACATGCATGGCATATGAAGTGAGTGGCATGGCATATGAATGACATGCAAGATTATAACATGGCATATGCATGGCATGTGAAATGGATGACGTATCATATGCATGATATATAACATGACATATGTATGGCATGTAAGGCGAATGACATATCATATGCATGACATGTGAGATGATGTATGGCATGGCATATGCATGACATGATATAGTGTGCATGTATGAAATGGCATGGCATATATATGACATGGCATAGTGAATGATATACTATATGCATGATATATGAAGTGAATGGCATATCATATGCATGATATGTGAAGTGAATGACATGTCATATGCATGACATGTGAGATGAATAGCATATCATATGCATGATATGTGAAGACAATATATGCGTGTAATAGCATGGCATATGTATGACATGACATAACAATGCGTGTGTGGTATGGCATATGGCGTAACATGGTATATGGCATGTGACATGACATGGAATCATGGTATAATGACATGTGAAATGGCATATATATGCATGACATATAGTATGGCGAATGGTGAGTTCCGGATTGTATTGCGTATTGGTGTATTGGATTGTATCGATGTTTTTATACGTATAAGCATACGAAATATGATAAGTTATGGCATGGCATATGCATGGCATGGCATATACGTGTGTGATGTGTCATGTGACATGATGACATATATTTGAGCAAATATAAATCCATCCACGAATAAAAATACCGAAAGGCAGGTGAAAGGGATCGAGGAATTAAGGGTACATATGGGATTTTAGGGGGGAATTATTACAAAACAAATAATAATTCTACCCTATTACATAAATATCCATGCATACATAAATTTGGAGTGTTAAGTAATACCCCTTTCCTCTTCGGGTACTACTCCACCTCGGGTTGCACGAGCCAAAATGCAAGATGAAATATTATGCAAAATAAACAAATAAATTCATTAGTAGCAAATGAATTTAGGATTTATTTGACTAGTCCAATGCTATGTGAAAGCACGAACCAAGAGTCAAAATTCAGTTAATTATTTGGCAATAATCACGTTAATTTATATGAGTCAGATCGTGAAAATTCATTTTCATAAAAATAATTTTAAGCAGAATTCTTTTTATTTGATCATGAAAAATTAAATGGGAGGGATAACATCACATAAAAATTATTGGAGATATCAACTCGACCTATTTAAGTCCAATCCTTTCAAAAACTGAACTTTTAAGAGTTAAAATAGCATTTAATCATAAAAAATTAATTTTAAGGCCAAAATTAATTAAATGTCTTTAATTTATGATGTATCCAATACACTTTAGTTACTGCCAAACATCAAATGTTCTGGAAAAACGTAAGGGATATGCACCACATATGAGCTATGTGTGGCGCACATAGCAAGCCAACTGCACAAAAATTAATTTTATCAATATAAAAATGATTTATAGATTAAATACAGCAAGTTTGATTAAGGTAATACCTTTTTTTGAGTTCGAATCGACCTCCAAATTTGCAAATCAAACAAGTAATTATGCAATTAACTTGAATAATTAATTTTAAGGCTAAAATTAATTAGATCTGGATAATATTTGACAGATCCAGAACACTAGAGGCATGAATAAGCCTCAAATGCTACTGGACTTGTGGCGGACATGATGAGAAAAACTCAAGGAAATGAAATTTTTCAATAAAAACCTTAGATCCAGCCCCGATCTAAGCAGATCAGACTTGGAAAATGAATTTTTAAAGAGCGGAAGTGCATTTAATTTGAAAAAAAAAATTTCAAAGTTGAAATTTGTTAGATCTGGGACATTTACGAAAGATCTAGAGCACTAAAAGCATAGGAAAGCGTAAAATGCTAATGAAATTGCCGGATCAGAGCTAAAAATAAGCAAAATTGGGTGATTTTAAAAAATTTTTGGGGCTATGTGGGCCGCATATAGCCCAATGAGAGCCACACATGTGCTATATGTGCTGCACATCAAGTCATATGTGCAGCATATGCCTTGAAAAATAGTAGCAGAATGGAGGAAAAATGAAAAAAATAGAAGAGATTACCTTATAGCAGCAGGCTTCTCTTCTTTATCTTGCTTCCAAAAGTGTTTAAGGAGCCTAACTAGAGCCAATTTATCTCTAAATCCTAAGGATTTAATTAATTAAGTGTTTAATTAATTTTGGGAGAATTTTGGCAGAGTTTTGGCTTGCCTTAAGGTAATTTTCAGACCCCTTTCATCTGACCCCAAGCTTTATATTTACAGAGAAAAATTAGGGTTTGGTAATTTTGTAATTTTTTGTCTGAAATTTTAAAATTTTTAGGCAATGTGTGGCACACATCATGCTATGTGCGCCACACATGGTCCATATGCTGCGCACATAGTACTATGTGCACAACACATCACCTTTGGACCTGTCGTATGGGGCCCACCGTGGTTACATTGGGATATGCACCCCGTGCCCAATAAGCATCATTTTATGTACCAAGGCATTGTGTAATGTGGCACACATCTGGTTTGGTGTCAAGAAGGCTCCCGACCAAACGTCTTTTATATGCTATATGCATAACATACAGTGTTATGCACGATGCATATAGCGTTTTGCCCCTATGCGCGCTGCCTCACACAAGCAAAATGGGATACACGCCGCATGTCAAATAAGCATCATTTGACATATGAAGACATTTTGCAAAGAAAAGTTTTCCGGATTTGGTCCAAAAGGTGGGCCCCACCAAACATCTTTTTAAGCCATATGCGTAGCGCATAGTGCTATGTGCTATGCATTTAGCATTTTTACCTTATGTGCACCAGCTTGTATGGGCAGAACGGGATGTGTGCCATATATCAATGGAGATGCAATCAACATTCTGAGGCATCTTGCAGTTTAGAGTTTTGCCAAATTTGGCCTCGAGTGGTGGGTCCCACTAATGGGCCCATTTTGGGCCCATAATGCTATGTGCCCGAAACGTAGCATTTGGCATGCCATATGCTCTGCCTCATGTAGTCATGAGTAGAATGTGTTCTGTATGCACAGAACACTCAAAATAGGCTAATAGAGGTGGTGGGCCCCACCAGTGCCTTAACTCGGGCCCATAATGTTATGTGCCCGGAATGTGGCATTTAGCATGCTATGTGCCCGAAATGTGGCATTTAGCATGCCATGTGCTCTACCTCATGTAGACATGAGTAGAATGTGTTTTGTGTGCACAGAACACTTAGAATGGGCTGATAAAGGTAGTGGGCCTCACTAGTGCTCTAATTCAGGCCCATAATGCTATGTGCTCGGAATGTGGCATTTGGCATGCCATGTGCTCTACCTTATGTAGGCATGGGTAGAATGTGTTATGTGTGCACAGAACCCTCAGAATGGGCTGTTAAAGGTGGTGGGCCCCACCTATGTACTATTTAAGGCAAATAGTATCGAGTGCCCAAAATGCAATATTTTGCATTCTATGTTCCCTGCATGTCAAATAAGCATCATTTGACGTTGCAAGACATTATCAGCATGTTCTGCTTATGTGGACCCCACCAGATGGGCCTTGCCTGTGGGCCCTGCATGTGGCCCCACCGACACGTGGGTCCTGCTGAGTACTTCTCTTCCACTGAAGTGCTGTGCATGTAGTGCTATGCATTCAGTGTGTTTTGGACATTTAGAATGCCTAGAGGGGGGTTGACAAGGGTAGTGGGCCCCACCAGACATCATGGTAGGCCCTACCAATTGTAATGTGCTTTGTGCACCAGAGTATTCAGAGGAAGCCAACCAGGCCTATATGCATTATTGAGGTTGATTTCAGGGACTAATACCAAGCCAAATCAATAAAAACCCAAGATTGCATAAGGGTGAAAAGTCAGGGTTAATAGTTTGCCCCCTGATCAAGACCATTTTGAGCCGACACTAGCGCAAGCCGTCAAAATGAGATCTGATCATATCATGACTTTTCACAGGAAGTAAGGAAGATACCTAACTGATGCTTGCGTAGAGGCCCAATGCTCCTACTGAGGCTTGCGGTATGCTCACGTTGAGGCTTTATCACCCAATTCTGCAATTGGAAGCCTGGTGCTCGGGCTAAAGGTGATCAATGCTGATTTGCTGCTCATGCTAAGGCTTACGACCCAGTTCTTCCCCTGGGAGCTTGGTGCTCGGGTTAAAATGATCAATGCTGATTAGAGGTCTTCTGCGAGATCGATGGCTTTGTTGTGAGGCTTAAAATCATTTGTAATCAGCGTTCAGATGCCTATTACTAGGATTTAGAATCAAAAGATTGATTCTGCGATCTCTGCCGAATCAAGTGGTCAACTGCAGGACCTGAATGATTATCTATTGGGTCAGTGCTCGCGCCATCATAAAAATGTCAAATGTCTCCAAAATGGCATTTAGGATCCTCTACTGGATCAGGGTAATCAACCATCAGATCTATTCTTGTGCCATCAAATAAGTGTTGACAGTCTCCAAAGTTGGCATTTAGGATCCTCTGTCGGAATGCAACACTATTTGGTCAACAGCTTAACCAGAAGTCAAAGGCTTGACTGCTTCTAATCGTCTGCTGGATCAATTTCCTGTCTTTGCTGAATTCTATGATTTGCAAAGGGAGCACATAGTGGTTAGGACTGGTAGTCTCAGTGGGATTGTTGAGTGGTATTCCCAATTGCCCCGAGAAGTCCGAGTCAGAGTCGATCAGAGTTGCTTCGGCCCTTACATTTCTTGCTCACTGGTATGGAGAAGAGATGCAATAGGCTTATCATTCATGCCATGATCGAGCGATGGATGGATTCGACTCATACCTTTCACCTGCCGGTTGGTGAAATTGCCATTACGCCGAGAATCTTTGCTGCTATCACTGGCTTGGAGTCTGCAAAGCTGCTGATTCAGTTTGATGCAAGGCTTACATCATCAAGTTGGTCATATGGCATAATCTTTGATTTGTTAGGTGTGTCACCTAGTGTGAGAGGTAAACATAGCATATCATACGATTGCCTCTGGGAGGCTGTGTTAGCAGAGACCCTTGGCAGGATGATCTTTGTAGATCAGTATACCCACAGCTTTCTACTGTATGTACTGGGGAGTGCCCTATTTAATGATACTAGGAACAACGTCCATATATTTGTACTATGGGCTCTCCGTGATTTGAATGCCATTGGGAGATTGGATTGGGCCAGTGCTGGTCTGGCCCATCTAATGCAGGGATTGGATCTCTGTAGTAGGTACTGTAGAGATCGCTTTATTGGCTGCTGGCAAGTAGTGGAGGTAAGCAGAATTTTGTTGATTTTGACACTGATGCTCAACTTAGTATTTACTAATTGTTTGTTGATCTTGTAGATCATGGCATACGAGTTTAGGTTACTACTAGAACCCGAAAGTCCATATGGGATACCACTTGGCTTCCCGCGCATGCAGGCATGAAGTGTACCAAGGTGGAGGCCTGGTCACACAATAGATGATTTGAGGGAGCATCTCAACAATCTGACTTGGGATCAGGTAAGAAAAAACAATTTAATTAACATTAAACTGTATTGAAACAGCTTGAAAAATACCTATGTAGGCGTCTGATTTCTTGCTGTTTTTGAAATAGGTGCGCCCTTATCCCTGGAGCAATATGCACCCGAGGCCAGAATACTTGACTAGCTCAATGCACAAAGATGAGCGACATATGTTACTGGAAAGTCTTGAGGGTAGACTCTTCTATTTGAGGGATTGCATGATTGACTAATATCTAGGGCCAGAGAGTCGTGTAGAGCCTGCTGCACCACCACGTGTAATGTTCTGGGCATCTTGCACTGATACCAACCCAAAGGTGATAACTAGGTTGACTGGCATTCTTGGACAAGAATGTTTGTCAGATTCACCAGTGGATTACCCTACTTTCATCTAGTTGAGGCTATTGCGGCATGTATAACTTTCCACATGCAAAGGTCAGAGTGATAAATCTAGTGGGACTGGAGTCAGACCTGATCTTTATAGCGGTCGAGGTGGGCATCATGGTTCATTAATAATCGACAGTTCTCAAGGTGGCAGTACCTCAAAGAGATCTCACAATTCCAGACATGATATGGTCCCACCGAGGTTGATGTCCAGTACTCCAGAGGTGCCTTTAGGATATGAGCATCTAGTAGACTTTGTGGAAGGCCAACTGATATGGTCGCAGAACCCACTAATGTTCATTTACGATGAAACTGGTCATCCTTATGAGACCTCCTTCCTGGTGCCAGCAAGGAGAGAGAAGAGTTTGATCCACTAAATACCACCCATGTGAGTATATATATTTTGCATATGCTCTGACTTTAGTAATCTTACATGCATTTGACCTGTGTAGGTGCCTAGGGATGCCATGGCTGATGCTTCAAAGCTTCTGACAGGGTTGAGTTGTTATCACACTTCATAGATGTTGAATGCTCAGGTGAGTACCTGTTATAAATGCAAGTGCATGGATATGCATGGATGCATGACTTATATGCCTATATGTTTATGTTTGCAGTCCAGCAGGAAAGTGGAGCGTGATCGCTATGCTCGAATGATAGAGGAGATGGGCCAAGAGATTGCATGACTGACGGTGCATTTGGAGCACTACAACATCGAGGTTTCGGATAGTCCTAGCCTTGATGAGGACCACTTTGGCGAAGATGATGCATAGAGAAGATATGACGTCAAATTACCATGTCCCTGATGTTAAAACTCTGTAGTTTTTATATTAGAATAAGATAGTGTGTTACAGTCTGGCAATGCATGCCTAGTACGCTAGGGTTGTTGTGTACCAACTGTGAAAACAGATAAATGCTTGAACTGTGTATCTTTTGGATTTATTAATGGAATCTAAAGCCCTTTTGTTGCTATATATATATCCCATGCCTTATGCTTCACAGCCAAAACATAATTCTATACAAAAAATAAATATACAATGACTTAGCAATCACTGTATGCTCTCTGCGCTCTTTCTCGCTACTAGGGCAACAACGAGTGGATTCGATTAGGCAAGATCAAACTCTAATACTTGAGAACCTTTCAGTAAGTCATGATCAACAATGTCTCTCTGCACGCTGCTATGTAATTCTAGGATCTGGTAGTTCATGTGTTCTGGTTTGGACATATGGAGCTGTGTCTGATGTGTGAGGAATTTGCTGCTATCTTTGGAGTCACTTGCAAGATGTTGGTGATGTTGACGAAGCGTGTGTCAATAGGGGAAGTAGAATTGTATTTAATGAGGGCCTTCAACATCGATCTAACCACTGTGAGATCCCTCTTAGCTATAGAGGATTTTGTGGATACCGTCGCTCTTTTTCGGCTGTATGGCCAAAAGTTAGTAGATACCCCTTCATGGCTGACGATAGCTGGGTTCAGATTGCTGGCGTAATTTTTATTCGTCGACCCATCCGGTCATCGAGATTTGCTGATCGGGCCTATCGTAGACCAGATGATGGAGGGTCAAACTCCTTTTCCTATGATTACTGCAAAGATGATCCTTGGGTTGGATAAAGTGAAGCGAAGACAATCTGAGCGCTTCAGTGGCAGTCTGCTTCTTTTGTAGATGAGATTTCTAAGCCGCCTTTGCAGGTTTTCAACTTAGAAAAGTTATGTTTTTGCCCTAATTTTTGCATAAGTTGCCTTTTGCAAGGTTTTTGACTCATCCGGCTACTGCTTTTGCTTTTAAACCCTAACTTTTACCTAAACTGCTCCCTTGGGTTTTAAGCTCAGTGGGTCGCTCTAACTTTTATCTGAGCAGCCTTTTGCAAGGTTTTCAACTCAGCGAGCTTTTATTTTTATTTTGTTTTGTTTCAAATTTAGCTTCAAGAGAAGCTTGGGATCTTGGCACCGCCAACAAGGGACCCACAAAGATACCTCCTCATAGCCATATGCAGAGGGGTTATACCTTTAGCAAGGCAAAGATGATGACATTCCAAGGCTGGATTGAGTGGATGGGGACTCGACCTGAGAGCGAGATCAAGTGGAATTGTCCTTGGTGGTGTATACAAGATGTGACTGTAACAACCTGTATTGATTGTATCCCACTATCGGGATTCAGGCGTTGCACGCATTATAGTCCTGCTAGGATCTGTCATCACTATGGCCATTGACAAACTATACCTTGCCTGACAAAGTTTGAGGGAGGAAGGCTGGTGCCTTGCTTTGTGGAGCATGTGGAGAGAACTTGGCCTCGTCGTCGAGTAGTGTTAGTGGAGATTCCTAGAGCTGGATCTAGTACAGATGCTGAGTACAAGTTGTGGGTGCTGCGCCAAGCCTGAGTCTTGTACTACGAGAGATTATTAGGCAATAATATGTAATAAAGGATGATAATTCTTTGTGTTTGAGATTTGTATTACTTATGGCTAAGTTTATAAACATGTATTCCATTTGCATTAATGGGATTAAAACATTTACATGAAAAATGTTAAAATCAACACAGAAGTTCTGGATGTGCATCAGACTTAACCCCTATTATTGACCAGCCTCGTGCGAGATTTTTTGATCAATTATTTTAATGCTCTCTTTTGCTTTTAAGAGCTCTAACTTTTGCATGAGTCTTCCAAGCAGATTTTCAACTTATCAAGCAAATATTTTATTTTTGTCTTAATTTTTGCATGAACTGCTTATGCAGGTTTTCAGCTCACCAGAATTTTCATTTTCATTTTTATTTTGCTTTGCTCTTTCTTTTACCCTTTGCTCTAGACAAAATATTTCTTTAGCCGGTCAAGGTTGACAGGTTCAGAGAATTCATTGCCCTCCAGGTCCGAGATGCAAACAGTGCCTTTGGAGAGGATCTTTTTATCTAGGAATGGGCCTCCTTCCCAGTTAGGTCTGAATTTTCCATGAAGGTCGTGGATGGCCAGTCTGACTTGCTTCAAAACTAAATCACCTTCCTGTATGGCTATAGGTTTAACCTTCATGTTAAATGCATTTACCATGCGCTTCTTGTAAAGCTGCAAATGATAGAGAGCCTTCAATCGCTTTTCATTAATAGCAACCAGCTGTTCATATCTGGCCCTTTTTCGCTCAGCTTCTAGCAATTGAGATTCTAGGATGGTAGGAAGTGATTTCAGATCCACTTCAATTGGCAATACGGCTTCTGTCCCGTAAACTAGTGAGTAGGGGGTAGCACCCATAGGACTTCTTATTGTGGTTCTGTAACACCATAAGGCAAATGGCAGCTACTCATGCCAGTCCTTGTAAATTCTTACTGTCTTGGCTAAAATGTGCTTGATTGTTTTGTTAGCCACTTCAATTGCCCCGTTAGCTTGAGGGTGGTAAGGATAAGATTGATGGTGCTCGATCCCATACTTTTCCAGTAAATCAGCAACTTGGTGTAAGAGTAGCGCGCCCCGGACGCGGGAGCGCTGCACGCTGTTCGGTGTGAGATATCGTGGTGCTTGATCTCAATGGCGTACTTCCATAGTTGATTGTTCTTTAACCTAGAAAAATCACGTCGAGGTTATTAAGTGGAGTAGCCACCTAGTTTGTTTCGTCAATTCAATTGAATGACTAGAAGACTAGGAAATAAAACCCGAGCCTTCCTGTATTGGAAAGCGGCCTGAATTTCTTCAGAGTTTGGGTTCGGGATTTCGAATTTATTAATGTTCCATTTTATTATGTTCACTTATTTAATTTTAATGAAAGCTCCTAAGCACACAATTAGGTTTAAGTTTGATTA
>CANYBF010173440.1:0-14125 GCA_948192965.1 Dalechampia spathulata
ATGCATATTAATTTATCAACTTAAGGCAGTTTCCAAATCATATAAAGTACCTATGAAGAATTAAATAAAACTAAGGTAAAATGAATGGCAAAACTTAAAACCTACAAATCATTGAATGAGATGTAAACAAGATGAATATATATACAAAACACCATGAAATATTTCCTAAACTTAATAGAAATGCATGAAAACATTATAAAAATAGTTACTTAAACATGAAGAAAAACATTGATAATGCAAGTTATCAATGGATAACTTGATATTAAAATAACTTGCATCCGATTTCCATTAGTTTTTTAGCCTATCATAATTCTAAGCTTTATTATGATTTTTTATTCTGGCCATTAATTTAAAAGCTTTTCAATGCTTTTTGGATTTGCATGACAACTTGACTTTTCTTTCTTTCCCATTACGCCCTTTTGAAGTTGGTTGTTTTATTCTTTCTTTTTTTAACTTATAAACAAGTAATATATTTGCCTCCTTTTATATATTTTAAAATATTATTTTTTTTATCCCAAATTGATACATATATAATATAAAAATAAATTAATGAAAAATGTCGTACTTTTCATCTCAAATTGATAAATATATTAACATTTTTATTTAAATACATTATTTCCATTATGTGTTTATGAGAGGAAAAAAAAGTTATTTTATTATTAATTATTTTTTAATTTTTAATGTAATTAAATAAGAAAATAATAAAATAGTAAATGAATTTTATCACTTAAATGTAAATGAATTTTACTTAAAATTAAATACTAAATTTTGTTATAATTATATTAAATTAAATAAATAATAAATTATTAATCAAATACTAAAAGATAAATTATCCATATATATTATATTGTATTATATAATGATTACTAATTATAAAATAAAATAAAATAAAATAAATTGTGATTGATTTATGAATTCCACCTCCAAATAGGTTGGAAGGATCTGAGTTGCAACTTCTACTGAGCTAAACAAGAATTCTTCCTTGAAATTGTAAAAAAATCGCCTATGACGAGGAGTGTGATTTATCGGTGTACAGAGAAGCATAATACGTGGCCTATTCCCATATGAATAGGAAGTAACTTTCCTCTGGTTTTCCCTTTCGTACGTAGTGCTGTAATCTTTACAATTTCCCATTCCAAATCAAGGGTTTTGATCAGTTTTCTTTCTTGCTATATTCTGTTTGCTTTGTTTGAATCTGGTCTTGATGCTCTGGCTGAAGCAAAAGCTGTAAGAAGAAGAAAGAGGGATAAAAGAAAGGAATGGGGTACATAGGGAAACATGGGGAAGCAGCTCTCAGAAGATACAAATACAGTGGAGTTGATCATTCTTATGTTGCTAAGTATATTTTGCAGCCCTTTTGGACTCGTTTTGTTCACTTATTCCCTCTATGGATGCCGTAAGTTCATCTCCTTTTAGCAATTTCTATATAATTTGAATATCGCTGTATTGTAGTTTAGCAAATTAAATCATGCAAGTCTGGCATGATTTTTTTGGTATCTGATGTTTTTGTTTTTTTGGGTTTTTGATTTGGTGTGTATATATTGGCTCAACTACGGATCTTCACCAGTCCAAACATGGTAATATCAGGAAAAATATGCTCTTTCTTTTGATTTGGTGTAATATTGATGTGGTTAAGTTTGTTTAATTGGTTCTTCATCTGCGTTTTCTTAAGATTACACTTACAGGATTCATGTTTCTAGTTGTTTCTGCTCTGCTTGGCTATGTAAGTAGAAAAGTTCCTTTTTTTTTTTCGTGTTTGTAAAATAAGATTTGATTCTTGTTTACTGTTACTAATCTATATATGGATTTCAGATATATTCACCCTTGTTGGATACAGCTCCACCAAGATGGGTTCATTTTGCGCACGGGTTACTTCTATTTCTATATCAGGTTTGAGTCTAGTTCTTGCATGTTGCTCAAGTACTATTTTCTGGCTTGTTTTTAATTCGGGCTCGCCAGAGTTCTGATGGGACTTCAATGACCTCTGGTTAATCATGTAGACTTTTGATGCTGTTGATGGGAAACAAGCAAGGCGGACAAACTCATCCAGTCCATTGGGAGAACTTTTTGATCATGGTGATTTTCTGTTTTTTGTGAGTTGCTATTTTCTTAAATTGTTAATTTTTACTTTTCTGATTCTTTCAATATATTGCAGGATGTGATGCACTTGCATGTGCGGTATGATATTTTTCCCCTTCCGTATTTGCTAGCAGTTTGCAAGTTCTTTTGACATCATTCTTGCTGCTCTTCAGTTTGAAAGTTTGGCTTTCAGTAGCACTGCCATGTGCGGGAGGGATGCTTTCTGGTTTTGGGTCATCTCAGCTGTTCCATTTTATGGTGCAACTTGGGAACAGTAAGTGATCTACGGCATGTTTGTTCTTCATTTTCACATAAATGGCACTGTTCCATTTCTGGGTCGCCCCAGCTGTTCCATTTAACATTCTTCTTAGGCGAACCTGCTATTCCTTTTTTACAGTTTCATCTTGCTTTTATCTTCTTATAACTTCCCTTTTTTATTGTTGATTGTTTTGGTTTCTGATTATGTTTCTGTTGTGCAAAATTTTTGTTCTTTAACTTCTGAACAGCCTACTGATTTAAACATTTGCTTCCCTTGATTTAGCTTTTTTACAGATACTCTGATTCTGCCTGCTATTAATGGGCCTACAGAGGGGCTGATGCTTATATATATGGCTCATTTTTTCACAGCAACTGTGGGTATGCTTTTTCTGATCTCTGTTCCATGCTTAAACTAATCAAAATGGATTTTTGAGTTTTTTCCCTCAATTATTGGTTGCACCTTTGGCTTTCCTCTTGTTCTGCCTTATGATTTTATTGTAATGCTGACTTGGGTAGTTTTCCTTTTCAAGGTGCTGAGTGGTGGGTTCAGCATTTTGGGAAGTCTTGTCATTTCCTAAGTTGGGTGCCATTCATTAGTGGTAAGAATTCTGAATTCCTTGGATAACAAATTTGCTTATGTGCTTAAACTTTAGAAGTGATTTCTACGTCTTTCTTAGGCAGTTGATTTGATAAATTTTGCGGTATCTGGCATAAGATATGTTTAACTTTGTTAGTTTTTGCTAGTCGAATGGATAGACAAGTAATTTGCCAGTGTTTTTTTTTTATTTTTTTACATATCCATTGGCATGGTTAGATGACTTGTTAAAGTTTTTCATTTCCTACGTATGACTGACGCTGACTAAGCAATGTTATTGATCTGTCGATAACCATTGTTTAGGACACAAAGATAATGGAACAGCATGCTAAATAATATCTTATATATTGCCAGTTTTATGTTATTTTATTACTTACTGTTTACAATGCTTTTCTTTTCCTTTATTCAATATCCATGCGTGTGAAGTACTCTACTGTCAGATCTGTCATGGTCAGTGGACGTAATATTTGATTTCCTGTTACTTTTTTGACTTCAGAAATCCAAACATACAGAGCTGTGTTGTATCTGATGACAGTTTTCGGTGTTATACCTACAATTGCATCCAAGTAAGCACCCGAATGCTCTTTGAAGCTTTTGGAACACTGCGAGTCACTTCTGCATGTCTATTTTAGTATAGTTTACTTTGACAATTATACACATGATGCAACATTTCTGCTCTTTATTTATATTTATAAATTGTTTCTCTTTGATGCATATGTTTCTGGTTATTTATTCCATTATGAGCTTATCATATGGTTAATAGTTTGCATGATAGATGCTGTAGGGATTCACTCCCATGAAATTGGATCCGAGGTCATATGTATACTAAACTTGATATTTCAAGTCAGCTTCAATCTCCTTATGTTATATGATGTTCTTCTGCAGCGTGTCCAACGTTTACAAGGTTGTTAAATCAAGAAATGGAAACATGTTACTTGCATTAGCCATGGTATATCCATTACCTTTCGGATCATCTTTCAATTATATATGCTCATGGATGTCTTATTCTTCTTTTCTTGTTTTGTCAGCTTTACCCATTTGTTGTGCTTGTGGGAGGTGTCTTGTTATGGTACGACTCAATTCACAAGTTATCATGCTCGTAATCACTTGCTGAGTTGCATATTTGTCTTCATGACTTGCTTGTTGTGCAGGGATTTTCTGTCTCCATCAGATTTAATGCGAAATTATCCTCATCTTGTTACCTTTGGAACTGGACTTGCATTTGGGTTTCTTGTGGTAAAATATTGTCCAACTTAGTCATGTGTTAAACTTTTAATTCTTATGATATTTGTGCATACATACAGTTTCAGAACATGTTGAATCACATCAATATTTCATGGTGCATAGGTTATTCATGATGAGGAAATCAGTTGGTTCACATGGGTCCGCAAGTTGTTGAAATATATCCAACTGCATTAGACACTTATGGCATTTGTAATTACAACTTTCTGTATGCATACCAAAACATATTTCAGAAAAATACTATAATCGCACACTCTCTGCACTTTTGAATGAACTGGTGGCCGTATGGCATTGGTTAGTGGCATGCTTAGATTTATAGAATAATTTCCATGCACACATTTTGCTCAAAGAGAGCTTGTTTGACAGGGGAGGATGATTCTGGCACACTTGTGTGATGAACCGAAGGGCTTGAAAACTAACATGTGTCTGGTAAGATGGTCTGAACTCTCCGATCTAAAAAACATTAAATGATACCAAAAGTTGTTCTTATGCATAATTTGAAGACTCTCTGGCAGCTAAACTTCTACTTTTTCCAGCTTGTAGATTGGTTTTGATGCTTTACATGAGATATCTTTATTATATATTCGAACAATTATTGAACAAAGCCAATGAACTAAGTTCTTCCTTTCTTTGTCTCTTTCTGCAGTCTTTGTTATATCTACCATTTGCCATTGCAAATACCCTAACAGCCAGATTGAATGATGGGTACGTCGTGGTAGTTCTAACTATTCCAGCTGTTTATCACCATTTGTTTCGAGTTTTAATTAACCGGTTTGATAGAAAAATTAACAATCACTCGTTGCCTTGCAGAGTTCCTTTGGTTGATGAGTTCTGGGTTCTACTTGGTTACTGTTCATTCACAGGCATGCTGCTTATTCAACGTTTTGTAAAATTATGTATATTAGACATGTGCCTCATATTTTCTCTGCCATTGAAATTCCTCCAGACATGTATATGTGTTTTTTTATGTTCTTATATTCGACTCGACTCCTTTCATCTCAGCGGGGCTCTATTTATACTTTGCCACATCAGTCATTCATGAAATCACCACTTCTTTGGGAATTAATTGCTTCAGGTGAGAATTTGCTTCAGTAACATGCTCTGAGTATGAATCTTTTCGTCAAAAGCTGTCCGGTTTTGGGTTGCTGTTTTATTTCAAGTGACACTAGCCTACCGAAAACAGCACCTTCGCAGCAATGCTTAATAACATGGCATTCCCACCGTAACCATGCATAGCAGGACGGTGTTTTTCTCTGCTTTTGCAATGTCAAAAGGAATGCTTTTCTGGAAAAGCAGTTCATCCTCGGTTCTGAACAGACATTATATCACCTTCTATTGAATTTTTTTCATACATTGTTACTTCACTAAGGCTGAGTTTGAGAATGTTTGTTTATTGCCGTGAAGTATCAAGAATTGAGGCGCGTTTCCATTGCCTAACCATCTACTTTTCCTTCTCTCAATTTACAGGATAACTAGGAAAGAAGCTTGAGAAATGCAGTTTTTTTGGATGAATGATGTACATTCAGTTATTGATTTGGCCAACAAGTCGGGAGCAAATACAAGATATTGCTGATTAGGCACATGCGTTCTGTTTAATGTGTTGTAGCAGAGTTGTAACTCGATCTAAGTCAAGTCTTATCCAGCCATATCGTTACAGATTCATCATTCGTCATGAAAACTATATGCGATAGTAGGCACACAAACAAACATCTCGTAAATATTTCTACGTCTCGAATTCTTAAGATGGTTGTTCAAGCTTCTATAAGATTGCGATAGCCGTAGCGAATAGTTAGTATCATCTGTTGATGAACAGGGCATGTCATCAATCCATGATTTGATGCAATGATAAATGTCTTTGTTAGTTAATTCCCAAGTAACAATCAGCTTGTTGGTTCCTTGTCTATTGGAGTTGGTACTGAAAAGAATGTTTCCACTCCTAAAAGTTACTTATTTAAAAATAATTTAATTTTAGATATATAATTTATAAATTTATAATTATTTAAATAAATAAATATGATAATATTTTTAAATTTATTTTATTTAAACACATATCATTTTCACTTTCAAACTCAATTTTTTTATTTGAACAAATTTTGGTATTTTGGTTTGAAATTAATAATTAAAAATGCTCAATATGATGATGACATAATAATTAAAATATTAATACATTTATGTAATTAATCCTGAAAGTATGAAGGTGGCTTACAGCAGAAGGAAAGTGGGTTTAGTGGATAATGACAATGCATGCAAACCAACTAATTATTGCTAATCATAATCAACTCAATTACAACCTCATCAAGAGAATCCGAAGGTTCCCATTTTTAATTTGCTTTTTCCATAGCAAAAATAAGCCCTTCTTTTTTAATTTGAATTATTATTATCTCTATTTTTAAGATATATGATAAATAATAAAATGTATTTTATTATAATGGCAATTCCTTACCATTCAATTATTTTAATTGGTGAAATTATTAATTAACAATAATGATTATTTTTAAGATGTAACTTGAAAATATATAGGTTAAAATTTGAAAGTATTTACTTTTATTAATTCATGCATTAAATTTTTAGGAAAATTAATTTATGGATAAATGCATTTTTAAGATAATCATCAATGACTGTTACTTGATAATTAACGGAGTAATTAGTTAACAGTTTTAATAAATAATTGGTTAATAATATGTTTAATAGAATTTTATTAATTATAATTATTAAAATATAAAATAATTATAAAATTAGATTCAATAATTAATGTAATTATATTATTTTAATTTAAAATAATTGACAGGTGGAATCTACTTTATCAATCACTCCGATTCTTATGATAGATTTGTCAACAGCGATACAGGTGTCAAAGATCATGCAATGTAACAACATGCTTTTATAATAATATAATAAATTTGATGAAATACAATAAAAATAAACATATATTATTATATTATAATTCTATATATTAAATTTTAAAAAAATTATGATTAAAACTATGATTTTAAATAACTTATATTAATGTAAAAAAAATAAATAATTAATAATATTAGGTACAAAATATAAATAATGTATGATCTAAATCTTAATATGAACTAGATGTAATGTTATAGTTAATTTGATATTTTGTTAATCATATAAAAATAAAATGTTTTATTATATAATCATTCAACCAAAAGGTAATGAAATCAAAGAAGTGGATGATTAATTATTTTCGATAATCGATTAGTATAATCATTATTCGATGATTAATTAGTTTTAATCATTATTCTATGCTTTGGATCTCTTGAAGTGGGTTTGTAATCTAGAGCTTGTAGATCAATACTTGTGATAAATTTCTAAAATCTTTTCCAAATTAAATCAAATAAAAATTTTAATTGATTTATTGTTATATTTGTTTACAAATTTTAAATATTATAGTTTTTTCCAAATATAGTTTTATGAATTATTCTGTATAAATGTATTTAAATCATTATGCCTTAACCTTTTATATATTTTTAAATATAAAATCATATTATTTTTACAATTTAATTTTAAATAATCTTTAATATCATCATAATAAAAAATTAGATGGACATAATCTATTATAAGATAAAATAGAACCATATATTTTTATTAATCATGTAAATAATAATGTTATTTATATATCACTTTTTTGCCAAATTCATTAACTATTTATTAGATATTTAAAATTTTTATAAGCTCGAATTAATTTATAATACCGTAAAATTGACCAATTAATTTAAAAAATTTGTCTTCTTTTTTAAATTAATAGAGAGATATAAATGTTTTAAAATTGATGAATTATGTAATAAAAAATAATCATTCATAAAAAATTAAATTTTTAAAAAATTATTGAAATTCAAACACTAAATAACTCTTCATTTAAATAATGAATTAAACTATATTAAATAATCATTAATTTTTATTAATTTATAAATTTATAAATCAAACTGGATTGGATTGAATATTAGTTTGATTCAATTTTGTTTGATTTTTTTGATTATTTAGGTTTTTAAACAAAAAAAGTTTATTTTTTTAAAAACCAAACAAAATAAAATATTTTTAAAATTTTAAAATTTTAAACTGAATCAATCAATTCAATTTTTTTTATATATATTATGATAAAATTTGTTCATATCTGTCTAAAAAGTTGAATTCTTTTTATAAAAAAAAATATCATATTTTTTTTAAAAATTTATTTTTGTAAAGTTTTTTGAATTTGCAGAGCCCTAGTAATGATATTGGTATATCATATGGAATAACGGTTTCTACTGAAGTTTCTCCGATTTGATGGGTAAATTGAGATTTGAACTCCCGAGTCTTTGATTCCGGGAGGGTAAAAGGTGTGGTTGGCAGATACTGTAGCTCTATAATCTATCATTCACTCACTTTAAACATGTCTTTTTACCTTCCATGACTTCATCTCTAATCTTCTCATCCTTTTTAATCTCAAGTTTCTTCATCATTTTTTCAAGTTTTTGGCTCTACTCACCAGCTGTTTCTCCTTCAAAGATACATTTTTTGAGTGTATGTCGTTGAATTTCCGGTGATTTTTGTTTCTGATCATCAAATGAAAGAAAGAGCGAAAGCTGTGGAGATGTACTACTTCAAGAACGATCATTATGATCAAGAATATAACACCATTTCAAATTCTGATTTTCCATGCCAAAAACACCCTTCTAATTCCTCTTCAGTTGGTATTTGTGCTTATTGTCTTAAAGATCGTTTGGTTGAATTAGTTTGTCCGGATTGCGGAGAGCAAAGATTTTCTTCATGTTCTTGCTCTTATTATAATGATGATGTTTTCTTGCTGAAAAGAAGTAGCAGTAGCTGTGTTGAAATAAAGAGAAAAGGTGGGTTTTGGAGGATTAAGAAGCTGTTTAGCAAGAAAAGAGAAAAGGGTAATAATTATGAGAGAAGAAGCATTGATAATCTTGAAGAAAGAACCGATCTTTGGGTTCTAGATTATATGGGTGTATCAAGATCAAGATCTTTAAGCAGTTTCAGGGGTGGGTTTTTTGGTTCAGAAGATGCTAATTTTTCAGGTGAAAGAATTTCCATTTCAGGTGCAAGAAATGCCGGTTTTAATGGCGGTTTATGCTTTGATTATGATAGGAAAACTGGTTTCTGCGAAACAGAGCCGAGAAAAGGTTGGATTGATGGTGAAAGGAAAGATAATGTTACCACTGAATTAGATCCTGAGGAAAAACTGGATTCTTGTTTGAACAGAGGGGATAGCAGAAGATTGTGTTCACTGAAAGAAGACAGCTCCATTACCATGGATGATGATGACGATTCAGGATTCATAGATTTGAACTTTGATTTCCCATCATCATCAGATTCAAATTCTGGGCATGGAAGCATGAGAGAAAGTGAGGTGGTTCTTGTTCAAGATGAGTATAACAATGGATTATCGAGCAATAGAGATTCGAGGAGTAGAGTTGGTGAGAGAGGGATTAAAAGGAACAGGAAAAGTTTCAAGAGTTGGAGATGGATTTTCAGACATAATCATCCAAATCCAAGGAAGAAACAAGAAAATCAACTAGACATTATGGTATGAGACCACCCTCAGCTCATTAGCTTAGCCGTAGCTGCATGTCTAAAATCTCCTTTATGTTTTTACCTATCAAACAAATGATAATGAGTGATTTTAGAGTTTTAATAAAAGTTTTCTAAGTTTTTTCATTTATATTATATGGATTAATTTAATCTATATAAGAATATGAATTAAATTTAAATAGTATATTTTCTGTTATTTTATTTTTTGAGTTAGCCTATCAAACTTTTTTAATATTATAACATGCAAAAGTGTTTTTAGAATTTGTTTTTCATTTTTAATTAAAATTAATATCTGAAAGCACATTTTAGAAAAATTGGATAAATCAAGAATACCATAAATAATTTCGTTATAAATAATAAATTTATTAATTCTATAAAATTTTTTTGTAAAATATCATCTAAAATTTTAAAATATATTACTTAAAATGGATAAATTAAATTATAATAAAAAAATTTATTTCATTATTATTATAAAAAAAACTATGAATTTAGAGATAGTTTGGATTGAAGGAATCTAAATTTCATAGAATTCAAATATTACATGGAATTTAAATCAATAATTTTTAAAATTAATAAAATTTTAAATTTCATTATTTAGTTGAAAATATATAATTTATGGATTTTAATGATATTCTTATAATAAAATTAAATAAATCACATTTCTACAAAAAAAAAATGATGGTATATATCGTAGGTGAGAATTCAAATTTCATTAAAATAAGGGAATTCATAGTTATATGGAAATTCAACATTTAAATTCCTTCATTTCAATTTGATCAAACTAAAAGAGCCCTTAAATACAAAATATTAATCATTTAAAAATATAATAAAATAAAAATATTTTTATATGTTTCATGAATGAGAAAATTAAGAAAATAAATTTAATATAATTTTTTATTAATAAATTTTTTTATTAAGACTAATATTTATATAAAAATAAATGAATTTTTATTTTTTAATTACTCAATTTAATCAATAATGAATACAATTTTATATTTATTGATTATATTAATAAATAAATAATTTTAAAAATATTACATTTTTGATTAAGTATACTCAACCTATTTATAAATAACATAAAGAAAATTTATAATAATAAATTAATTTTTTATACTTGTTAGAAAAATTATTTTATAATTAATTGGTTAAAATAATAATAAAAAATTAATTTATAAACATGAATAGTTCAAGATCCATTCTACAACTTTTAGAAAATTTGAATTAATTTACTAGATTCAATTTATATTATATACTATACAATTTATTTTTTTAACAAAAAATGTAAGTCATGAGTACAACTTAATGTTGTTCTTATTCACTTTGGATACTACCTCAACAAGTCAGCTAATCCATCCAGGAAGTTAATTCCCAAGTTAGGGTTGATGCACTATCAAAACACGTATAGACAAGTACGACACATCCACAGGCAATACAAGTAACAAAACAATCACAATCACAAACATCATACAATTATCACATAAATTATCACATAAAGCATCATATGCTAGAGTTGGTGAATATGAGGAAATATGAGAATTGAATCAAAATAACGCTACATCTTTTATTCAATAAGAAGAATGAATACATTGATCCAAAAACTTGTTGGGGTATGAATTGATGATATTCAATATACGTGTGAATTCAACAAGTTTTAAAGTTATAATCCTTAGCATGAACTTACGCCATCGCAAAAGTATGGATTGCGAGTACAACTTAAAGGTATCGTTTTTTAGGATCAATAGTAGCTAAGTAATAGTTATTGATTTCCTTGATTATTTAGGCAAACAATAAGTTAATTATTCATTGTTATCTACCGAAGTTAACAAGTACATAAATTAAGTAAATTTAATATACTTAATATACAATTAATATAGGGATAAAATCATGTTCAAAGAGAGATATTATAATCTATTATCAATCATATTCAAAATTCATCAAGGCTGTATTTATATGTAAAAGTCTTTCTTTTAAATGATAGATTACCTACTAAAAACAAGCTAACATTTACTTTCGTGATTGCTAGGTTGCCTTTAATGATTAAGCTCATTTACTACACTTAAACCTTCAATTAAATTAACTCCTACGTCTAGGTAGTTAACCTATCGGTGTTATTATGCTCATTCAATTTAATCAACTAATCTTTTAAAACAGTTAACCAACTAATTACTGTTCAACTAGTTAATAAGGTCCTTTTCAATAAGCAAAACATCATAAATGTTGGACTATGGGGGTCCTTAATTTTAGTTTTGATGTTAACAAATAATGTTTTATGAAAATTATTGAAGTTTTGAGTATTTTAAGCTTATTCCGAGCGTACCTGTTTTGGTACGGGCGTACCAATGGGTGATACGATCGTACCAGTGCTCTCAGGAATTTTGTTTGTCAGTATTTTTTGGTGCGATACGGGCGTACCATTTGGTTTTCTAAGCCGTACGGAGGGGAAAATGTCCAGAAAGTTTGGTACGGGCGTACCACTTTATGGTACAGTCATACGTGATATTTTGGTATCATTTTGGAGATGTTTTTGGGTACCGTACGGGCGTATGGGAAGGCGTACGGCCGTATGGGTCAAAATACATATTTTTCAGCATTTTTGAAAAAGTTGTATAACGACTCTTTTTTGCATTTAATGCATCCCCAATGGTCATATAAGCTTAGAATAGCTTATATAAGTGTAGATTAACCTTATTGAAGGTAGGAAATCAATTTACAAACATTATTTTTTTTGTTAAATACATTTTAATATATTCTTGAAGTATTTTCTTGTTTTCTTGAGTGAGGTTTAGTGTGAGCCTTGAGAAAACACTTGTTATAAGGGTTTAAGTGTGAGCGTTAGGAAAACACTTGGGATTGAATTTTTGTCAAAGAATTCTTTGTTGTATTTGTGTATTGATTAGTGGAAACCTAAGTTGTTTGCTTGGGTAAGTGGATGCAGGCATTTGTTGGCTAAGCCATTATAAATTTCTTGTGTCCATTTCTCACTCTCTTCAACTCTTTTGATTCTTGTGTTGCCTTTAATCTTGGGATTTCAATAAACAATAATCCTAACATAAGAACATGAAGAAATAAAAATGGATTGCTAAATGGGAAACATCATTCTGTTCAAAACATAACTCCAACCTTATAATCAAAATGTACTAAAGCAAGTGAAATAAATGGAATTGTAAAGTAACATGGTAATAAAAAGTAATACAGCCATAAATATAATTTACGTTAAAGGAATGAAATAGAAATCTTTAGTCTTCAAAATTCTCGTCAAGTTGTCTTCAACTTCTTCTTTGGCTTCTCCTTCAATTGCAATTCCACATAACTCTTTTAAGATGAACTATAATATGAAAGATCAACAAGAGATAAGAAGAAATTTCAATAGAATAAACCTTAAATCTAATTTTTATGATTGTCTGGAAAGAAAAACCCTAAACTACAATGTGGAATGATAAGTCCCCCATAAACCTTTAGTTTCTACCCTATATTTCATGTAAAACTATTAAGGAAAAGGTATTTTCATATGTATCATCATGACCCTTTAAAAAATGATCAAATAACTTCAATTCAGGATCAAAAAACTTGAAAAATCATGATAAAAAAGGTCAACACGAGTTGTGTTGAGCTCGTAAGATGAAATATAACCCAAATCAAGGCCAACACAAGTTGCGTTACCTTTAACATGACTCGTGTTGATCAAATTTCCAACAATTCATGTCAATTTGAGGCCAACATGAGTCGTGTTGGCTATAACATAATTAGTGCTACATAAAAACATAAATTTTATACATAAATCACCCTTTTAATCCTATAAAACATGATTCAAAGAGTCAATATATATGAATTACATGAGAAAAATAACATCTACTAAGAGTTATATGCATGAAACTAATAAATAATGTTTTAACATGAAAAATCTTATAACTAAATGCATAAAATGTATATAATAAGCTACAAGATAAATATAAAGTAAAAAATGATGATAATGCATGATTTTTATATGAAAATATTTATATTTTAAGGTGAAAATATGAAAACAATACTTAAAGAATATTATAATAAGAGAAGAATATATATTAAAAGTATGGTTATCAGATCATTCATGTGTAGGCAAGGGATAATCCTACACAATTCCACACCAAAGACAAGTCTAGCTGAGGTTTATCATATGACTAGTTTCTAGATTGACATCTAAGATTAACTAATCACTTTTGTTACACACGCACTAGAGACCCTAGGAGTTATGCATGTATGTATGTCTCTAGGTGTAGCTGGATGATAAGATTGAATGATGAATGTTATGAGGATTATGTATATGTGATGTGTATGAAAGCATAATGATGGTTTCCACTTATGTGTGTATATGTACATGGATTTATGTGTATACATTGTGCTATACATGTTTATTGGCCTGATTGT
>CANYBF010173523.1:0-22252 GCA_948192965.1 Dalechampia spathulata
TCTATGGTATGAAAACCATATTAATTTAATATCATATACATGTTATAAATTGAATTAAATTATATGATATTAAATATGGTTAATATGAATGATATTTTAAAGATACATGATAATATGATTTTCTTTAATTTATGTTATGAAGAGTAAGTGTTATGAATTGGTAAATAATTGATTGTTATACAATGATATGTGATTTCAAATATGAATAATAGACGATAAGTAATAGAATTAAAGTTATTAATTAAAGATAAATATTTAATATGTGATTATTATGGTTCAGAGGGATATCAATGCATTTCATCGAGGAATTTAATAAGGAAACGAAAACAGGTTTATGCTATTTAATTGCTGATGTCTTAATAGTGGATCGGCAGGTAAGTATGAACTTACCTTAAATTTAACATGTTATTACATGTTTTATTTTATATGATTATTTCATTATAATATGGGTGACCAATGATATATGTTATGAATTCTATAGGGTATATTATACATACTATTTATTAAGGATGATAACTTAAGTACATAATTATAGAAAAGGTATATGATGATTATCTTCTTAATTAAGGTATTAGTATATTACAATGATTAATTAAGGTTGATAATTTTCATTTATGTTATAGAGAAATTTTATGATGAGTATATGCTTATTATGATGTTATTATTTTATGATGATGATTGATGGTTGATATTTCTAGAATATTATGAAAGGAAATTAAATGATGCATTATGATACTATGATCTATCATTTTATAGTTAGCATAAATGGAATTATGAATATGGTGATATGTTGAATCTTGATGAATGATGTGAATATCATTATAATTAATGATATTAATTATATAAGTTAATAATGAACAAATTATACTATCTATAGTTCAAACTTTATAATAAATAAGGTGTTATACCTATGATGTGTTATGATTGGTATGAATAGGTATTTGTGATTGATGGTTGATGGATATAATATCATGACCTATTAATCAAGGTCAATGATCGATAAATTAATATTTTTATATTATGAGATGATCTTCATTATATTTAATGATAATGAATATATGAGATGGATGATGAATGAAATGTGTGAAATATAGAATGGATGATACGTGATACGTTGTGCTTACATTTTCTCATCATAGCATCATAGCATAAAGCACACATATCATGTCATGAAACATCAATTAATATTATTCATATTCATGGCGTGACATGGAGAATAAGGAGGTAGGAAAAACTAATGAAAGTGATGAAATGATAAATAAAAAGGGTACTTGGGCATTATGAAATGAAATTCCTACGGGAAAAGAATGGAAAGGAAAATGAAAAGAAAGCAATGAAATGAATGTGAAATGGGTTCCAGTACGCTGAACCATATATATGATATAATATGAAAGATGCAGTACCAAGCGCGCTTATGAAATGGCCTAGTACATGAAAAGGGCAAATGAAATGATATGATACAGGAAAATATGAGGGGGAATGAATAAACATAGATGCATTCTCATGAATAACATTAAGCATGAATATATGATGATGATATAAATGGTATGTTGTTTTGAACTCAAGTGCATATATGTAATCTATCACAATGATCATACATACCATGATATATACATAATGATGGGGATAATGATATCAAATAATGATGATATTAAATGATGAATGATGATGATATTGAATATGATGATATTGAATATGATGATAATGACATGAAGATACTATGACATACATGATGATGTGATATATATTATGATGTCATTAATTGATAATGATATGATATGCTATGATGAATATATCATTTAAATAGATGATGATATGATTTATATTCTGATGATATTAAAAATGAAATTGATGACAAAGAAAATAAATATGAATAATTAATGATAAATTACAGGTAATAGTGAAGATGAATATTATTATTAATAATGGCATATAATTAATGATTTTTGATATACTGAATGAATTATATACAATGAATGAAGTTTATGCTCGAGTGTAAAAGTGTCCATGATTATGGAATGATGAGTACATAATATCATGTTTATATGGATACGTATATTGAATAGTAAAATATGGTATGGTATGATGGATAATAATACATAGGTATTCATAATTAGAAATTGATAGTCTTAATGCAATATACATAGTTATAAAATGCAATCACTAAAGCTTATGCTCATAAACTAAAATATATGATGGGAATATGATATTAATTGTTGATGCCATCAAAATGTTAAATCTTAATAGAGGTAATAATCTACTATGAAAGGAGTATATGCCATAGTGAAGATATGACACTTATTAGTAATCATAGGAGATAACCATAAATTGAAAATAATTATGGTAATGATGATGTGGGATCTAAACATATGCTAAAGAAATATAAATTATTGAGAATATTATGATGAACAATGTTTAATGATTTCAATATTTTAATATTGATAATGTGAGGATTAAATATTATAAGGAAACTTAATTACTAACAAATGAGTAATGACTATAAGTAGCAATGATACACTGAAGAATTTTTATATGATATGGATAAATTGGTAATTATAATAATTACATAATATGAATATATTATGGAATGTTTGTAGTATAAAATGATGAAGGATAGTATAAATTTAATAGAGGTAGTACACATGTTATAAGACTACACTGCTTATAAGTAATTTTAAAACGATTATAGATTCAAAGAAAATAGATAAAGTATATCGTGAAAATAGAATCGATCTAATTTTGTTATAAATGAAATAGGAATTGAATATATGGAGAATAAGATGAGACGCTTATGAATAATGTCAAAAGGATTATATAGCATTGTTTAAATATAAATTGAGATAGAAAGGTTAAAATGAATTATGATCTAAATATTTCAATGAACGAGTAAATGTGGTATATATAAGAGATGCACCAAAATAATATTTTAAATGTTTATATGATAATGTAATCGTTATGAGCATTAAGATCATTAAAGTTATTGATAGATATGATATATGTTTATTATGTTTTGATATAGCACCACTGAGTGAAATACTCAGCGTTCATCATTTGATGAACGTAGGTTAACAGATGGTTGGACACGCAGATCCTAAGGCACCATTTCAGCAGGGCTTCCTTTGAAGGCGAGGACTTAGATCAGATTAAGGTTATATAATATTGATAAGTAATTAAAATAATGTTTAAGGTAGTAAATGCAAGTATGTAATGTGAAGTTAATATTTCCGCAATTTAACATGTAGTAAGAATTTTACATCAAAAAAAAATTTGACATCCCTTGTAAAGTAATTAATGATTTTCATTTAATTGGAAATCATTATTATTCTACGAGAGCATGTTGCATCACAGAAAGGCGTGACATTATCTATGCATCCTTACCTTTAATTTTATTTTATTATCTTATATTATTATATACATATCCTTATTATCTACACATGTTAGATATAATAATTAAGAGTTTAGAAGCATTAAATTATGGAATTGAATAAGTTATACTTACAAAATATGATTGGATATTGTTGGTAGGTAAATAGTGTTACACCCATAAATAGGGGTTAGTAGAATACGTGTATAAGTCTTGAATAATGTCTTAATGGCATAAGATGTAATTTTGAGGAGGAATGGACTTAAGTTTATATGAAGCTACATATACATAATTAGGTCAATCATGGAGACTAAATAGAACATATTCGGTTTGAGGAGTATGGTAGGATAGAATGATATTTGGGATAGAAACTAAGTTAAATATACGAATTAAAAATATTCAAGTTAAATGAGCTTGAAAGAGGAGGATGGGTGACCTCCTAAAGAAGTGCACGATTTTCAATCACATAAACTGTTTCAGGTGATTTAAGCTATAGAATTATGATCAGAGTAGAACAGAGAGTCTATTGTGCTAATAGGAAGTGCTCAGGATTAAAATATAGCTAAGGTTATCAAAAAGGACATACATGGTATTAATGGAATTATTTAAGGGTAAAGTTGGAAATATGGAGAATTTATAAGGGTAATCTTAGAAAGCTTAAATTTAAGGACTAAATTGCTAATAATTAAAGTTAAGGGATTGATCTAAGATGTTTTAAAGTTTATAGAGTGACTTGTTTGGTAAAATTGAAAGTTAGAGAGCTAAAGTATGATTTCTCATAAATTTAAGGGCTAAAGTGGTACTTTTTCCAACTTAAAGACTTATATTTATTATATTTATTAAATTAAGTAAGAAATAAGAGAGGGGAGAAGAGAAAAGTTGAAACTTAAGAGGGGGAAAAGAAGAAGAAGGAGAAAATCATCTTAAGATAATTTCTTAACCATTTTTCATGAAATTTTTTTAAAGATTTTCATAGAAAAAGTAGTAATTTTCAATTCTTTATCATTTAGTATAAGTTTTACCTTAGGAAAGTTGAAGAATAAGTTGGGGAAAGTAAGTGAGAGATTAGAGATTTTTGGGGATTTCTTGATTAAGGTAGATTTAAGTTGATTTTAAGGAAGAATAAGGTAGAATAACATGTATTCACTAGGAATTAAGCTTTGGATTGAATTAAAATGATGTGAAATGACTTCCTTGGTAAAGGGAGAATTCAGCCAAGTATGGATTTATAATGAAAATGTAATTTAGTTTGATTAAGTGATGGTTAATGGAAGGAAATTTGTTAAAATTAATGATTATAATAAGAAATATGAAAGAATGGAAGTGAAATGATGAAAATGTATGCTTGTATATTCAATTAAAGAGGGGTATGCATGTAGGTGAAGAGTTTGATGAGGAATGAATGTATTTAGGTGTGAATTAGAATGAAAAATGATGATTTGAAGTGTTAGAAGAGAATAGAATTCAAGAAAAACTAATGTTATTTAAGAAAGACATTTTTGGCTATTATAGGTTTTTATGGTATTTATCTTGTTTAAATGTATATGATGATGGAAATGTGTTTTAATAATTAAGAATGTATGATATTTGATGAATAAAGTGTAAAATTTTAGATGGATAGGGTATTGGAGGAGTAAATGGTTGTATATTGTGCTTAATTTGAGATTTGGTATTATATATTGTGAATTATGTTGGAATGTGAATTGGAGATGTGGAAATGATGTTTTGAAGGAAGGGAATTATGTTTTCTGCAGGTGGATTGGTAGATTTGGAAGATATGATTTTAGTATATCCGAATTATAAACGAAACTCTGCCAAAATTTTATTATAATTGTGTAATTTGGATAAGTAGTTAAATAAGGTGAAGAAAGGGGTTTAAAGATGCTTAATATATTAATTTACTTTAGTATGATTAATGGAAGTGGAAAGTGGACTTTGGTTATTCTGTAGTTTTACAGTAGTCGAAAAAGTTAGGTTATGAAGCTTATTCTGATAGTTCTATCATATTTTGTTATTACAGTTGAAAGAGATAAAAGAAGTGAAGAAGAGAAACAAAGGGAAGTGGAAAAGAAATTCTATTAGAGGTGCATGCATAATAAACATGTTATGTATTTACTTTAAAATGATTTTATCTAAAATGGTTGTTAATTGTCTGTTTTCTATAATCAACTATAAAATGAGTATTTCTGTTGCATAAGGATTCTTTATTAAAAAAGAAGTGTTTTACTTAGCTATTGATTTTTGAATTTATCCCATATGATTTTATTATATTTGATATATGATTTGATAAGAGTTTGAAAAAGGATTGTATTTCATAACCGGTAATAGATAGATGATGATGAGATAGACAGATGATTATGAGATATCCCTCATTGGGTCGAAGGTTGAGATATTCGGTCCCTCCCTAATGAGAGGTGTGCACACTATAGTATATAATCACCTAGGGATGGGATTGAGACCTGTCTCCCATCTAGGTTACAGTGATTTGTTGTTGTAACTTATGATCCAAACAAATGAGATTAGTCACCTTTAAGGTAGGATTGAGACCCATCTCCCATCCGGGTTACAGGTTTCCTGTAACTTGGGACATAGGTAGAGGATGAGATAGATGATACAGATGATTTAATTATAATTGAGATTAAATGTTTGATTTACATTTTTATATAATATTTTATTTGATTTATACATTGTTGGACTTTATTTTACATGATGACATTGTTTCTATTATGATACATGATCACTTTATTTCTTGAAAATGTTATTTTATTATTATATCTCTATTTGTTCAATAAGAAGGGGATTTAATCTTGCTTTTAATAAGAGTCTTTTTTGTATTCTTACTTTATTTTTGTTTATTATGTACTACTGAGGTCATACTCAGTGTTCGTTTATTGAACATAGATCAAAGAAGAGTTAGAAGCTAGGCCTAGTCAAGATTTACACCTGGCAAGTTGGAGCTGTTAAGAGGGATCTTTTAGTATCTATCATGTTATGTATATTTATATTAAGTACGTTATAAGTATACTACTAAGATAATACCCAAAGACATTGAATTCTATTTGTACATCTATTTAATGTTTTGGTTATATATATATATATATATATATATATATATATGTTGTTTAAGTTGATGAAAAATTGTATGACCGGATTTTAAATACATCATCATCTACAGAGTATTTTATCATGCGAACATTTTATTGGATTTTATGAAACTTCTTTCCGAAAGTTTTTATCTTAATGATAGCAAAATTTTTAAATTCCCTCATTTTCACGATCAAAAAATATGATCAAAATTTTTATACCACTGCATTTGATTAACGATCTTACTGTTATGTCTTAATACTTTTAACTTATAGAAGGGGTCGATAATTGATTTTTAACATCCCTTGTAATATATTTAGCAGATTCTAGTGTTGAAGTGGAATTTGTTAAGCATATTACGGGAGCATGTCATGCTTTATAAGAGGAGTAAGGTGTGATAAATAGGTTTGATTATTCCTGTTAAACTCAATGTTTATTGATTGATGTCTATTATCTTGTATACGACTCTTCCATGCCCATCTCCAATTATGCTAAGCCCTACTCTTATTGGAAAACATTTCCAATTATAAGTATAGATTAATGCAGCTTTTTTTATTATTTATATTTATAGTATTTTATTATAATATCTTTAAAAAATGAAATAATTCTTTAATAATTACCAAATAATTATCATCTTGAATAATTAAATGATCATTGTTGGGTTTGTTTTCATAAAATGTTATTTTCAAATTCTATCTAATTTAAATTTAGAATAATTAATTTAACAATTTCATTACTTTACAAAGTTATTTTCTATGACGATTTAATGATCTGAATTAAATGAGGGATGCATTTTGCTAAAAACATATACTTTAAACAACATGGAATGCAAAGTACACTTAAAAACTAAACTTAGGTTGTAGGTTTATGATAACTTAGTTGACATTTGACAATAAATGGTGAATTTTGAGATCAAGAAACAAAGAGCATTCTTACTTAATTATTTTAATGCAAAATAATAATTGAACAAACCAAACATGTTTATGACTTTATTATTGAAGAGATTATGTAGTAGTTCCAAATATAATTCGACAGAATACTGCTTCTATCCAATTGTAAGATCCTCCTTCTTAATTATTCTATGAGATTACATGGTAATTCATTTAATTCAAGAAAATGATATACTCTTGGCCCTAAATTAAGTTGTGCAAATAATTTTTATATTAAGTAATAAAAAATGATAATATCAAGCAAATATTATGTTACGTTAATATTTTATTATCTTAGGTATATTATTATCTACATATCCTTATTATCTACATATATTATCTAACATATCCTTATTTATTAATATTATCAATTTTATGGTTTATTATTATTAATTGACTATATTTTTCTAATTTTAATTGAATTTATTTTATGATATTTATGATATAGACTTGAAGGATAGATTGAAAGATAAATGTTTCCAAAAGTTAAATGAAATTCTAAAAGTTTATTAAAGACTTCCCAACAATGCCAAGACCGGTTTCATCTTAGGCTTGAAGTTAATCCAAGAAACATATTAGTTATTGATGAGTTATGTTATGATAAATGCTCTTTAATATAGGAACATGAAGCATTGTTACTTAGTCTAATTGATAAGCAAAAAAATGTTTATCATAAGGTGATGACGACTATTAATCACAATGAGGGAGGATTTTTCTTCTTATATGGTTATAGAGGGACTGACAAGACTTTTATCTAGAAACTCTATCATTTGGAATAAGACCAAGAGGAGATATTATAATAAATGTTCTATCAAGTGGAATTCCATCTCTCTTATTACCGGGGGATGGGGGTTGAACAACTCCTTCACGATTTGCAATTCCATTAAATCTAATAGAAGACTTAACATGTAACATAAAAGCAAGTTAGTCCTTTGGCCAATCTTAGGATTAAATCAAAGTTGATAATTTAGGATGAAGCTTCTATTGTCACACCCCTCATAGTGTAACATACTCCCATAGAATAGTTAATAGTCTCCGAATAAGTGAAAACTATTAATTATCCTACAAGGGATGTGTAAAAAAAATCTTTTTCTTTTAAAATTATAAAATACACATATACTCAATAAATATCAATGTAATTATTTACTACCTTGAACTGATATACATAGTTGTATAATTACATAACTGAGGAGTACTTGATATTTTTGAAACTTTAGCATATAAATAGTCTTGTTGATTTGATACCTTTGGATCCGTATGCTTCTTTGTAAAATTTCAACCTGTATTTATCAAATGACAAATGCTGAGTATTTCACTCAGTGGTGCTATATAATAGATGCATAATAACAATATCATAAGCATACATCATGATTCAAATATCTTATCATCTATAAACATATCATGCATCAAATTTTATTTAAAATATATTGAGGAATGTATCATGTTGATGCTTACTCAAATACTGGTTATGCCATTAAATAAAAATATAAAATATCTTAATCATGAGTATTCTTTACAAAAATCACTATAATATAGCATTAAAATGCTCTCTTAACTTAATAACATTGAAAACTATCTGTAAACACTCAATAATAGTTCAAATATCATGGAACACTATTTCACATTCTAATAACATCACCTGTCTTCCATTGATATTAGTGGAAAATACTTATTTCATGGTATGTAAGTCATTAATGTCATTTCAATTAATTAAATAATATAACAACCATAATTATTCATAATTATAACATAATGAGCATAATTATCTGTAACAAGATAATACCAATGTAATATAACATTAAGTGAAATCATAATAACACTTCTGTATCACATTCTGCAATCATAGTGAACTTTTGTCAAATAGCATTAAGAACATTGACTACCTATTTTTATATAATGCCATATTACATTCACAATGGTTTGTTATCATGGATCAATAATAATTGACAACTATATTGTATAAGATCAATATTAATCATTCTCTATGTAAATCATAGCATAATTTCATCTTTGAAAGAAATAGTTCACTGTATGCACTCATATCATTCCTTTGCTTTCACTTTGCCTTTACTTTTTCAACATAACATAGAATGTTATGGAAACATGAATATAAATACTATAAACAGTCATATGTGAATTCCTCTATGTAAAATACTATATCTAAGCCATCATGTCTTTGTAAACAATAATATATGTACACTTGTAGTGCACCTGTAATAACATTGTCTTTCATTTCATTATAATTGAGGAATAATGCATGACTGTGTGTATGTAATAATGCTATGCATTCTCCCTCTGATTTTCCTGTAACATTTCCTTTCATTTCTGTATGATTATGCATAATCTCATACTGGTCTTATATGTACCGGTACTTATCTCCCATAGGAGGGAAATATAACTATATGGTTTAGTGAAGCCATATTTTTACTTTCTATCAGGAAGGTTGCTATATAATTTTATTGAGGGAATCTGTATTTTTACTTCCAATCAGGAAGGTTGACCCAATACATTTTTATTTCATTTTGTATCATATCATTTATGCAGCATTTCTCTTTTTTCCCACCTTATATCCTCTGTATGACATGTCATAAATATGAACGTGTATGTAAATGATTCATGACATGATACGTATGCATTATGCCTAATGCCATGATGAATATGGAAATTAATAAAGTATAACATCAATCTTCTACCATAAATCATTATTCACAATCCATATCAATTAATATTTCATGAATAAAGAAAATAAATATCATATAACATCTTTGTACTTGTGGCAATTCACTTGTCGACCTCATTTAATAGATTAGAATATCATAACATATAACCTAGATAATCTAGTTTCCATTTTCAATATAACAACTACTATTTAAAAGCATGACATATGTATTATCACGAAATAATATCCTTTATGCCATAAATTTTCAAAAATGCATAAAACGTCATTATAAGAGCATATTCATAATTCATTTCCTATATAGACTCATCATAAGATATTCTAAATATGGTAAATAAATAAATAAATAAATATAGTGTACTTATGTACACCTTTCCGCTATTGATTGAGTTATTGATCATGGAAATCTTAGATAGCACAAACCTATTTAGACGATTAGTAGTCACTATCATTGTTCCTCTGTTGAGTCTGTGACAAATTTCATTATTCACTTAATTAATAAAGCCATTTACATTTTGCACAAAGTTTCTCACCATTAGGAATTCATAAATATCCATTTTAAGTAGTTATATTTCAATTTCTAGTCATGATAGTCATATTTGCACATTTTCATATCTTAGCATTACATTCATCATAAGTAGAAATTTTATATGCTTTTTAGCCAATTAAGCATCTTGAATAAATTACTATTCATCATGAATATTTAATAATCATTGAATCATATTTAAACAAGTCACATGTGATTACCCTTATTTATATCATTACACACCCATGCATTCAAGTATAGATGCATATACAAGTTATACATGTAATTTGATCATCCTTAATATCTTATTCATTTTCGCATTCATTAAGTATACTTAAATACTATTGAACTCCATTTGATAACATAATAAACCATTAACCTTATTCATGTCTTAACTATTCCACATATTCAAGTATATGCACACATTTAAGTCATATATAGGCGTTCTAGCATGTAGGTTATGTATCTTGATCAATTCAACATATAAGGAACATTAATCAGTCATGACTCAAACATAAGACATTAAGGTCAATTTATATCTCTAAGGGTATATACATGTGTATAACAATGAATAATGAGGTTTAGATATGAATAGCTTAAAGTTTGGAAGCTTGGAACATGCATTCATTAAGTTACCGAACATACCAGGCATGTTACTATTCATTTGGTAAGGCATACTATTCATTTGGTATGTTATACTATTCATTTAGTCATTTTCTTTCATGAAATCTTCATGTTTTCACCTTGCTTGTTCATGCCTTTATATGACCTTATGGAACAAGTTATGAACTATGAAGGACACTCACATTTATTCCATCATCTATTGCATGAATCAAAGTATTAATCCATGTAAACAAGGTATACAATTACCATTTTTGCATATACTTTGACTAAATGAATTTTTAAGCTATCTCCTTGGCCTTTAATATAAACAAATCATATACCATTAGAAACTAGACTCAATAAGTTTTCATTTAAGATATTGCTTGCAATTTTTAGAATTCATTTAAGTTATCAAATTATAAAAGGGTGCATACCATGATTTCCTTCCTAATTTCTGCTCAAATAAATACACATATACATTTACATGTTATACACACTTCTAAGTCAAATTTACTAAACAATATGCACTTAAAACTAACCTAAGGCAGCCATACAAAATCATACACATATGCTACTCCTATTGCATTCATTTATGCATATTACTTGCAAACTCATTCCAATTGTATTCAAACTTTTTCTCATCATTATAACACCATAATTCATCATATTTATGTATAATTTAGTGATTTAGGCATCAAAACCAAAATATAGAGAGCAATTTCAAAGAGGCACAAACTTGGCCAGCAAGTATTTTCCATGCAATTTCTCACTTCCCATCCACTTTCCATTCATTTTTCATCATCTTCTCCATAAATTACCACTTCTAGTAATACATACACATCTCATAAAACATCATAAGAGTCATTTCTATGTAGGTTACATAGGGTTTTCAAACAAATCAATTTCATATACAAAACTCAATCAAAACACTTTAATCATGCAAAACCAACCTTCCTTTTTCACTTCCTCCTATGATTCTATCATAATTTATACATAAACATGCACTTCTATACTTTTCCAAATTCTTCCAGCTTTAATAACATGAGTTACATCAAAGATTAAGAAATAATAAGTATGTATACAATGAAAACTAATAAAAAATAACATGAAAATCTAATTCTACATTAAATATTACCTTGGAAAAGTGATTTTGTTTAAACTACAAGCAAAAGAAGAAGGAGGTGATGAGTATTTTGAATGGAGGAGGAAGGGAAATGCAAAAACTAACCCATTTTCCCTTTTTATTCATATTTATCTTATTTAATACAAAATTTAAAGGAAAGGCCAATCATATGTTGACATTTATCAACATAAATTCTTCTTCTTTTAATTAATTATTATTACATCATTTTTGCATCATATTCACATAAGCATCTTACATGTCATGCATTATATGAATGTACATACATACCATAAATTTTAGTTTCCATATTTATCCTTTACCTTTTTATGAAATGACATTTATGTCCTTAATTAATACTTAACTTCTAATTAATTCTAGTTTTATTTAAACTTTCATTTACATATTTTAACATATACTTTCTCATATAATAACAGGTCTAACGTTCCAAAACATCACATATCACATATAAATTCCATCATAGAGCTTCATCCAAAGCATTCAACAAAAGTATACTCGATTTTCATCTTTAATGCATATTCACTTCTATAATCATCTTTTCACTTTGTTTTTATTTCTTTATCTATCAATTTCATATCATATGGAATTGGTTCACATATATATCATTTCATAATATTTCCTTATCTCAATCATTAACGAATCACTCCTTTTACATTCTCATAGCATAAACATGTCATATATGTTTTTCTTATGCTTACAACTTTAAACATTTTTTATACTTCATGTATTCTCTTACCATGAAATACATGCATACATATATACTTTGACATTTAATATAATTAATCCATGCTTGAACATCATTATAGCATGACCATAAGATGCATATGCATGCATGAATTTAAGGTGCATATGAGGGTGTGACTTTATGATGCATATATATTGTTTTGAAGCCTTAAATCAAACACTAAAAGATATTCTTAGATTCAAAGATGCATCTAGTTTAAGTAAACCATTTAGAGGGAGAGCAATCATTTTAGGAGGAGATATTAGATAAATTTTACTTGTTATTAATAACAAAAGTAAGCAAGATATCATCCATGTTACTCTAAATTCTTCATATTTGTGGTCTCATTATTAAGTGTTAAAGCTAATAAAGAATATGAGATTGCAAAGAGGTCAACATAACAAGCATTTGGACAACCTCAGCTCGTTTTTGAGAATGGATTTTGGCCATTAATGATAGTAAGATTTGTATCTCAATTGATGGTTTTAATAAGGTTCCAATCCTAAATGATCTTCTAATACATGATTGTAATGATCCAATTTCTACTATTGTAAAAAGCACATATCTTAATTTCTTAAGTCATTCTAATGATCCATATTATTTTCAATGTAGACCAATTCTTACTCCAACTCTTAACATGGTAGAGATAATCAATGAATATATGATTTCATGAAATCATGGTTTGGAAAAATCATATTTAAGTTTTGATGTAGTTTGTAAGGTAGATGATACTTTTGGAGCTTTGGAACATGTATATACTCCAAAATTTTTAAATAGCATTAAATTTTTTGGACTTCCAAATCATTTTATTATATTAAAAGTGTATGTTCTTATTATGTTATTAAGGAATATAAATGAATAATCTGGGTTATGCAATGGTATGAAATTGGTTTTACAAGACTTAGAAATCATGTCATTGAAGCCAAGATCTTAACAAGTAATAAAATTAAAGAAATATTCATCCTAAGAATGACGTTGACTCCATTGGATGCACAAATTCCTTTTAAACTTTAAAGAAGATAATTTATCATTATAATTTCTTTTTCCATGACAATCAATAAAAGCCTAGGTCAACCTTTGTCTCATGTTGGATTATTTTTGAAGAAACCTATCTTTATACATGGACAATTTTATGTAGCAATTTCTTGGGTGACAAACAAATATGGATTGAAAGTCTTAGCTTATGATGAGGATGGAGAAATTACAAATGATGTTATAAATGTTATTTATAGAGAATTCTTTTGGCATCTAACATGAAAAATTATTTTCCTATAATGATGACTATCGTTGTCATATGAGTAAACAAAGAAGTAGTAAAGCATGGTAATTTCATTTTTGTTTATTATTTGATATTAGTCTTTAATAATGCTTTTTCATTTAATCCCTTGATTTTTCTTTAAAATTTTTTAATTTAAAAAATTAAAGATATATTTTTTCCATGTAGGAAAAAATGCAAATTAAAAATGTTGATTGTTGATTTAAGTAAATGACTGATATCTATGATTGTGCTTTTATTTTGTAGGAACAAAACATGGGTATTCATAATTGATTGATTTAAATCTTGGAAGTTATGGTGATAAAAAAATATTATGATATCTTAGAGGTTAATGCAACAAAGCCTCTGATATCAAAGTAAGATTTTTAAACTACTACATTTAAGCTCAATTTTTTGAAATGTTTAAGTGTAAATATTAGTTGAATTAATGATTGAATAATGATTTTGAGTTGAATAATGTGTGTTGGTACATGTAGTGGGGTGGTCGTCGATGAGAGTGCAATCAAATAATTCAATGAAAAGTTGTAAGTATGTGAAGCTTTCATTGCACGGAGCTTCATATTTAAGAAAGGTTAATCTTGAGATATACAATAACTATCAACAACTCATGAATGCATTATAGGATATGTATTCTTACTTCACCATAAGTATGTATTATTATGATTTATCTTATTGAATATCAAATTTTAGGAAGATTATGAATTTTCATTTCAAGGGTAGTTCATTCATTTAAAGCTAATTTTCTTTTTTTAATTGATTTATAGGAAATTATTTGAATGAAAATAATATTATGAATAACGTGAATGTAGTAGAGTATGTGCTTACTTATAAGGATAAAGATGGAGACTAGATGATGGTCAAAGATGTGCCTTGGAAGTAAGTTTTTGAAATCACCCTTTCATGATATAAATTTTCTTAACCATGGTTATTTCTTAACTCAATTCAAATAATTTCATTTTTTTATTAGAATTTTTTTTGAATCATGTAAATGAGAAAGATTAATGAAAAGCGTATAGGCAACCAAATTAAGTAATCAATCTTCCTTTGAAGAATTTTATGACTTAATTTTCTTGTTATTACTAGACATTTTCAACTCTAATAACACCATCAAAATACTTAAGTCACATGGCTATGAGATATATATACAAGGAATGGAATCCCCGATGTCGATCCTAATTTGCATACATGCCTTTTAGCCTCGCACGAGTGCTCTAGACATGTGAAGTACATTACATTTTACTTGTGGAAGGCAAAGTACATAACATGTGTTTTTTGATGTGCAGAGCATATAATGCTACATACTACGCATGTTCAAAAAATATATGCACGGTGCCTAGCCTTTTCCCATGTAAATATAATATGATCCATATGTCACCATGCATTTATGACCTAAATGATGCTCACTGGGCATGGGTTACATAACCCAATCCATCTTAATTAGGTGGTGCACATAGGTGTAAAATGCTACATGTTGAGCATGTATTGCTACATGCTATGCATATAGCACTATATGTTACGCATATTCAATGTACTTTTTCAGAATCCCATATTGTTTGTCAATTCTTTGACAACCCATAACCCTTTCCTATAAATATATGCCTTGTATTTATGGAAAAAAAGCTCTAAAATTAATTAAATATACCCAAACTCTATCAAATTGAATTCTCACTTAATTAAGCATTTAATTAAGTAATTAATCTAGGATTAGAGACTAATTAATCCTACTTTAAATCCCTAATCACATTTTAGAATAAAGGTTTCTGAAGATAATCACTTGGTGAGTTTTGAATGCCTATTCTTCTATTGTTTTCTCCTTGATTTCATTATGGGTTTATGGGTTTTATTTTATTTCTCATTGATTGGCTTCAATCATAAATGTAACAGTAGCATTTAATGCTCACATGTGGCTTAAATGATCTATAATAATCATATATTTACTGAGATTTATGATTTGATTCATGTTTTTGCTAAAAAATCAATTTATTAATTATCTCTTGACATGGTTAGCTTAATTGGATGTTGATTTATTTCTAAGTGATGCCATATGTGATCTTAGAAAAGTTTGATTATGCTTTTGATTAATTTTGCTTAAAATTGATTATTTTCATGATTGTCACGACCCGACTTGTGTTTATTATTGCATTTTTATGGTTGTTGCCATTATATTCATCAAAATTTAGCCCTTGATTTGCACTTTCATATGGCATTAAATTGGTTAATCTAGTCCTAAATTTTGTTTACCACTAATGACTACTTATCTATTTTACATTTTTCATTTCGTACATTTTTGGCTTGTGGTGCCTGAGACTTTTTTCTTTAGTGGAGGAGATGTTGCTTAACATCTCAGATTTTTATATTGTTGAAGATCCTTTGTAATAGAATAGGCCTCTATTTTATTAGTTTCCCCTAACATGTATGATTTAGCTTTATTTCATCATGTATCCCCTATCTTCCTTGATCCCTTTCTTCAGGCCATTATTATTAATTTTCATTTATGCTACTATGCTCATTTTATCATTGTTATATAATGTATGCTATGCCATGCCATTCCTATATCATGTCATCTTTCATATATCATGTCTATGCCATGTCATCTTTCACATATCATGCTTATACCATGTCATCTTTCACATATCATGCTTATACCATGTCATCTTTCACATGTCATGCTTATGCCATATCATCTTTCACATGTCATGCCTATGTCATGTCATCTGTCACATGTCATTCCTATGCCATGCCATCTGTCACATGTCATGCCTATATCATGTCATCTTTCACATGTCATGCCTATGTCGTGTCACCTTTCACATGTTATGTCTATGTCATGCCATCTTTCATATGTCATGTTTATGCCATGTCACCTTACATGCCATGCATATGTCATATTTTCATTCACCATGATTGCCATATCATATTTACCATGTAATATCTATTATGATTGTTGTCATGTTATACCACGTTGTGTGCTTATTTCATGCTTATGAATGCTCACCTGCTTAGGACAATTAATTTGACTAAAATGGTAAAATCAAACTTGAAACTTTAAAGGAATATATCTTCACCACCTGAACCCAATTTCTCAAAGGTTTGATATAGCACTCATGCTATGAGTCAGTTGAATCAAATCTGAAACCATTCGGTGGTGACTCCATCTTATGACTCTTTTAAGTCCATCTCATTCTTTGAGGTAGCCCCTCGAGAAGACTGCATTTTTGCTTTAAGCGAGCCGCCGATCTATGTATTGCAAGCCTCGCTTTAGGTTGCGGTGAAAGCCTTGCCCACAACTGCATTATTTTATTTTAACCTACAATGTTTTATTTTAGGCTACATTGTTACATCCTCTTTCTTTCTTCAATATTAGTCTTATATTTTGTATTTTTTAAAATTATTTTTAGTTAGTTATACTACCTTTCATAATGATAATAAGAAATCAATAATGATGGTGCTTCCTAAAGCGTTTTCATCTCATTTATCAATGTTTTTTATTCTAATTTTCTTTTTTTTTTTGGATGAGGTTGGCTATTAAATTAAGTAAGAGCTAAGAGCATGAAATTCTGGTGGTGAAATGGTTGTCGTGATATCATTTATTGGTTGAAAAACCACAGAATTGAGCCAAAGATTTTTACAGAGTATGGAGTATAATATGGGCAGTCGATGGATGATGATAGGAGGATTTCCATCAAATTGCTTTTAGGTGTAGCTTAACAGAATGTTTACACTGCATCTTACAACCAAAAGCTATTGCAACTATTACCCCAATTACAGACAAAGTTTATAAGGTTGAGAATCGTGTACATAGATATGTATCGGTAACTCATTAACATGATGACTCATCCTGAAGACTATGGTTAGTCTGGTATTGGATATATATGTCAATGAGATTGATTTGGAGTGTATTAAACTTGATGTATATTGGTATTGGATATATCTTATAAAAAATAATTATTGTGGGATTGAATACATTGAAATAACAATTTTATTCGTCCTAATCACGATTACATACGACAAACCTTCTGAGTTCTTATTCTTAAATGCTATTCTTAATTTGCAATCTTTCTTTATTGTTCCTTTATCAATTATTTTTTCAAAGGTTTGTATCCTTGGACAATTTGGATTGCTTTGAACTTCAAAGTAATTTCAAAAATTTTCTGAATTTTGATTTGAACTCCATAAAGTATTTAATTTCAAAATTTTCTAAATAAAAATTCTAAGATACCATAATAAAATAAAATCTTCCAAAATAGACCTTGCGATCTCCTTAAAATCTTCTACATATGTAAGTGATATTTTGGATCGCATGTAAATCCGTATTGTTTCTTCTTCATATATATATCTTAATATATTTGATTTTTAAAAAATTAATTATATTAAATCTTCAAAGAAATATTTAGTAAACAAATAAAATCAAAAAATATCTTGTTGACAAGATCAGATAACCATCCTTTTATATTTTGAAATCATCATTATAGAATTCTTAAGATAATTAAAATATCCAATCAGGTTTTCCTTTTAAAAAAGATATAGCTTAATTAATCACATGAAAAATAAAAATAAATGTGATTAAGAAAACCAAATAAATAAAAAAATATTATTTTCAAAAACAAAGTAATTAAGAAAACTAAATAAACAAATTTCGAACAAATTAATTAAATATAAACTTAAAATTAATTATTATCAAATTTTTACAATTATTAAGATCAAAATATCATAATTATAAAGTCAATAATTATATTTAACAACAAACAAATCTATTGATATTAACTTATTTAAAAATAATAATCAAATTAATTATTAGAATGTAATTTAATTTAATATTATGGTTCGCACCATCCTTAAAAATCTAACAAAAAATCCATTTTCAACCCAAAAAAATCAAGAATTATCTTAAATGATTTGATTTAACGTGATTTACATATATAAAAAAATTAATAATATATATTTTAGTTTATATAATAACAGTACTAATTTGTAAAGATCAACTTATTTACATTTATTAAATAAATGACTTGATTTAACATGATTTAATCATATAAAAATAATTAACAATATATATTTTAATTTATATGCCGTAAGCCTAAATGATCTCATTTAACGTGACTTACATGTATAGTAACATAACTATCCTAAACCAATTTATGAAGAATGACTAATTTACATTAATTAACTAACAAAATAACTAAATAAATAAAATCTAATGTATCATAATCAATATATTTCATTCATTTACAACAGCAAAATCAAAGAATTATTTTTTTGATTTAACTTATTAGATCAACTAATTTGATTGAATGTGATTTACATCTATAAAAATAATTAATAATATACTTTAATTTATATAATAATATCCTAAATGATTTGATTTAATGTCATTTACATATATAATAATAGAAGTATCCTAAACCAATTTAGGAAAAACAACTAATTTACACATAAATTAACTAATAAAATAAATACGTGAATAAAATCTACCTTTTGTAATCAATATCTTTCATCCAATCAAAAGAATACCCATTTATAACAGAAAGATAAAATAATTATTTTTTAAAAATTTCAAACAATATAACATTATTATATAATTATAAATAGCATAAATACTATACAATAATACACCTGAAAACTTATTTTATCGAATTATCTATGATATTAGAAACAAATTCAATTGCTAATATCAATAGCACCAAAATGTAATGGAATTTAAAGGTTTATGTTATTTGATTATGGGAAGTTCCAAAAAGAACTAATTCAACCAACATGGTATCTATTAGAATGATATTGATGGATGAAAATATATTATTTTTATTAGTTATTATGATGTCAATAAATAAATTACAAGTTTGTTTATTACTTCATTATAACATTGTTGGCGTATAAATAGTATAAACTTCACGTGCATATAATTCAACAAGCTTTAAATTTATAATCCTTAATAAAGTAATTACGCCTTTGCAAGAATACGGGTCGCAACTGCAGTATAAAGGTGTCGTTCACTGGGACTGACGGTAATCAAGTACTAGACATTAATTTCATTGATTATTTAGGCAATAACAAACATTAATCATTTTCAAATGTATTAAACTAACATTATGTTAATTGCTAAGGAATATTTTACATATGGTACAATTATTTTTAGGATTGAATGTATGAAACTAATCAATATACTTCATTAATTATATTAGTTAAAATCTTAAAGCAATGCTTAAGTGTAATAACTTTCTTCCCAGAAACTCATTACCTATTGAAGATAGACCTACAGACTACTTTCGTGACCATTAAGTTTATTTCAATGATGAATTCAAAACCACATTCAGCTTCCCAATACATTAACTCCTATGTCTAGGTAATTAAGGATGAGGTATTTCCATATATGATCAGTTAGTTTAATTCTTCTTTCAAAGCAATTAAAACAACTATGTAATATTTGATTAAAGAAATTGGCCATCATCTCATTAACAAAATATATATTAAGAACATAAAAACCCATATGGAAAGATGAAGATCAACTGATTCATCAAATAGAATAAAGCAACAGTATCATATCATCCAACCCTAATTCTCGATTAAGTCATAAAGTAAAAATACTGAAATGAAAGAATGGATAGTATTGAAATCATAACAACCATTGTTCAATTCGGAAAGTAATAAAAGGAAAGAAAGAAGATAACACTAATATGAGAAACTAGAGAATTAAACTCTTCAGCTGCTCCCAGCTTTAAACCTTCCAACTTGCCCAATCCGGATTCCTAGCAAGCTTCTTCAATTCCTTGATAGCTCACCTGCTGCAGATTAAGAAGAATTAAAACAAGTTAGCAAAGTATTTAGTTTCTGTTCTTGGTTTTCTCTCCTCTCACTCCCAAAACCCTAATTTTCTCTCAATGTCCCTCACCTCAATTCTATCCCTCAACCCACGTTTAATCCTCCCAAAAATTATCCAAAATGATCAACACCTCCATTTTCATCCAATGGCTCTAAATAAAAGATGTAAAATAGGGTCAAAATAACATACACGAGTCATGTATATGCTTACACAACTTGTGCAAGTGTTGACCCTGACTTTTCACACACGCGTAATTGCGGATTTCTGTTGGTTTGGCATGGTTTTAGTCCCCGATATCGACCCCGATTATGCACATAGGCCTCTATGTCTTCCTCTGCGTGTTTTGGTGCGCAGAACATCTCAGAACTGGAGGGGCCCACCATGGCGCCTGGCGAGACCCGCCACACATTCTGAGTGTTCTATACATGTAGAACACCCTTCCCTATTGTCTACGTAAGGTAAATCACTTGAAATGCAAAGCATTGCATTTTTGGCCTAGGTACTATTCATCATGAATAGTACACAGGTGGGGGCCACTAAATAGAAGTAGGGCCCGCAACCCCAATAACCTATTCTGTGTATTCTATACTTACAGAATACATTTTCCAGTTGCCATACGCAAGGCACAGCGCTTGGCATCGCAAATGCCACCTTCTGGGCCCACTACGCTATGGGGCCCACCTAGCAATAGCGGGGCCCGCTGCCCCTACTTCTTATCTTGGGAATTCTGTACTTACAGAATACAATTCCATGTTGCCTTACGCAAGGCGCAACGTTTGGCATCCTAAAATTCCACAAACTGGGCCCACTACACTGTGGGGCCCACCTAGGGCATTAGTAGGACCCACTACCTCTATTAGCCCATTCTGTGATTTTTGTACTTACAGAATACCTTTTCATGGCTGCCTATGTGTGACAGGATACATAGAATGCAAAATATTGCATTTTGAACTTAGGTCACTATTCACCATGAATAGTACATAGGCGGGGCCCGCTTTCCCCAATTAGCCTATTTTGTGTATTCTATACTTACAGAATGCATTCCGCTGCTGCCTTACACAAGGCATACCTCGTGGCATCCTAAATGCCACATCTCTAGGCTCACCGTATT
>CANYBF010173552.1:0-20867 GCA_948192965.1 Dalechampia spathulata
CAGTTTATGCATGGATATCATAGAAAGACATAAAAGAAGCAATAAAAATGAATAAAAAATGCCAACCTCTTGTAGATTCTCCTTAGCCCCAAGTAAAAGGAAAAGAAAACCGTCCGATTCCAAACGTTAGGGAATAAAACCACCTAATCTAAGTGATTTAGTGAGTTTATTTTTAATCCTATTGTTTAGATTGATTGAAGTTAGCCTAATGAAAGCAAACTAATCCCGTTTTTTTCTCTGACAGCCGCCAAAAACTCCTTAAGTTGAGTGCTAAACCCTAAAATTTGTAAAAATGCGGATCCCTAGGCAGAATGGTGCCCTAGGGCATTTAATAAGAACATATGCGATCGCGTATGTCAGCATATGCGGCGTGTCACAAACATACGTGATCGCATATGATTGCACATATGCGGTGGTCAGACATGCTCGATCGCACAAGTCCGACAGGTGACGAGCTGAAACGGGCCAGAATTGGCCCGGAACAGCCCGAAACGGTTCGAGACAACCTTGGAGTGATCCTGGATCAACCCAAAGTCAACCTGGGTCCAAAAACAGGGTGCGACAAATAGTACCCTCGACCAAATGAATAGTAATTTACATAACATAGTGTGATCACTTAAGGAATGGCTGTTTATGGTATCTCAACTTAATATTATACTTAATTAAACATTATAAGTTAATGTTATACACTTATAAAGTAGAAAATTGATACTAAGACATATTTATTATTAATACAGATTTGTGACTTGTGTACACATATATTCTCTGATTGTGAAATATGGAATGGAATAGTACTTGAATGATTATGAATTCCTAAATGAAAATAAGTCTAGTATAATATATGAATAACTTTACTAAATGAATGTAAAATGGAAATATTATAGGTTTAACTCACAAAGTGCATATGTCTCCTTCAAGTATCGATAAGGGCAAAATGATAGCAGGTTTGTGCTATTCATCTTATGACCCCGTATAGGGTCTTAAAATGATGATTTCTCACTTAATTGCTTATAATAGCAACATAGTGAGATTCTATTGTCAATGGTATTATACAATCATCATTGCTTATGGTCATTAAAGCATCATTTATACATCATGTCATGAATCATCCATACATAAAGACATTCATGGCATATCATACAGAAGATATAAGGGGAAAAAGAAAGAGATATACAGATAAATGATCAATGAATACGTACTGGGTCATACAGTTATTATCGATTCCCTTTAATGGAATCATATAGTATAGGTTCTTATTATGAACCATAGAGAAATGTTATATTCCTATGGGAACCAGAGAATGATACAATACCGGTACATAGAGAAATGAACCCAGTACGGGATTGTATACAATCATACAGAAAGGGAAAGAAATGTTACAAGAAAAATCAGAGGGAGAATGCAAAGCATGAATGCATTCTCACAAGCATACATTATCATTATACATGTTGCAAATACGGATGTTATTGATGAATAGTAATTCATGAATAGTACTTGATGAATAGTAACTCATAAATAGTACTTGATGAATAGTAATTTATGAATACTACCATATGCCTTATGCATTAATTATAATAGCTAAAGAGTGATGCAAAATGGCATTATATTATATAGTTATATGACTTATTATTGATTACTATGATTTGACTTCAAAATGTTATTTCTGATATATGCTCATGTCATTTACTTATTTTATAGCACCACTGAGTTTTATACTAAGTGTTTGTCATTTGATGAACGCAGGACCAGGACCTTTTGGTGAGAATCTAGGCTGACCGATTTATAGTCAGAGGAGATTGTGATTTGAAGAATCTCATTCTCAAGGCAGCTTTGGACCAATGTAACATACTCCATGGTGTTCTTGTATATTTGCAACTTATTATATTAACCTTAGTGGTAGTAATACTTATAGTATGAACTTGTGATGTGTGTAATATTCATATTACCTTATCGTGTGCAATTAACTATACATATCACATTATGAATGATGGTGTAATGAAAACATATGTTGAAATAAAATGGATGCATATTATTATGTATTGATATTACCACTGTTATGATGATATGAGATAATATATTTACGTATGACCACAATAGTAAGTTACTATAGTAAAAAAAATAACAAAATAAAAAGAAATTTAATTAAAAAAAATGTATAGATCCTTTGTAGAATATTTAATGATTTCCTTGCTTAGAGAATTATTAACTATTCTACGGGAGTGTGTTACACTAGGTTAGGGTGTGACAAGAAGCAAGTAATGAAGAGAATGGTTCTTATTTGACTAGGGTGGAAGCAATGGTGAACAAACTGTAAAAGGAGAAAATATATCAAAATGAAGAAACTCCTTAAATTCTTTGCCATTTTAGGAGTCAATGTTCCTTCCCTTACTCTTTCACCCCCAAATTCACTAGATCTTCCAGGTAATTATATATAAACTCTTTAGATTTATTTTATTATTTTATTATTTTTCTTATTTTTCTATTAATTTTTTTAGTTCGATGTTTAAATGTTTTTTTCTCATTGAGGATAATGCATCTTATAAGTATGGGGAGATACTATCATTACATGTATACATGATTATGTGGTTAATTTAGGTTGGTCATAGTATGGTATGAATATTTTAAGAAATAGACATTTTAGCTTGAAATCACTTGAAATTTTTAAATTTTTATGATTTTGCTTTCGAAATAGTGATCAATTAGGTTTATTGGTTGAAAATGTTTACATTAGATAAAAGGCATACTTATTTAAATAGTTGCACTAATTAATATATTTTAACTTTATAAGAATTAGTTAAATTATATGATGTTATGATTGAATCTTACCATTGAATCTTACATTATTGATGATATGATTAAGGAAAAAGAAAAAGTGAATAAAAATAAAAAATGAAGTTAAGCTTCAAAGACAAAGGTTATTGATTTGTTGTCACTAGGGGTGTCTAAAATTGATCTTAGTGACAAGAGAAATGTTATCATTAAGCCTAATTTTGGGCACCCCTAGTGATAGTGGAGTAATAACCTTTACCTCTATGGCTTAACATTTTTTTTTAATTTTATACACTTTTTCTTTTTCCTTAATTATATCCTCAATAATCTAAGATTCAATTGTAAGATTCTATCATAATATCACATTATTTAAGCAATTCTTATAAAGTTAAAATATATTAATTAGTGCAACTATTTGAATGAGCATGCTTTTTATGTAATGCAAACATTTTCAACCAATCAACCTTATTATTTATTATTTCTAGAGGAAAGTCATAAAAATTTAAAAACTTCAAGTAATTTCAAGCTAAACATGTCTATTTCTTAAAATATTCATACCATACTATAACCAACCTAAATGAACCGTACAATCATGTAAACATGCAATAATACTACCTCCATAAACTCATAAGACACATTGTCCTCAATGTGAGAAAAACATTTAAACATTTAACTAAAAAAATTAATAGAAAAATAAGAATAATAAAAAAATAAAAAAATAAAATTTAAAGAGTTTAAGTAGAATTGCTTAGAGGAGCTAGTGAATTTAGGGATGAACGAGTAGGGGAAGGAAAGTTGACTCTTGGAATAGTAAAAAATTTGAGTTTCTTTATTTGATATCTTTGCTCCTTGCGTATTTCATTTACTATTGCTTCCACCCGAGTCAAATAGACACTATTCTTCTCATTACTTGCTTCTAATCTCCTCAAGGTCGCCTCAATTAATCTATCAAAATCTTCTTCAACTGTCCCTTCATCATGTCTTTCTTTGGGCTCGTTGTCTTCTTCTTCTCCATCATCCTCTACTAGCTTGCCTTGCCCATGATGTCTCATACTTGAACTTTGATCATAATGTCTTAAAAATTCACCTTTTGGATCAAGAAGTCATGAATCATATAAATACTTGTATACAAATTTATCAAAAGGGATTATTGTTAATTTATTGAAATCCATATAAAGTTAAAAGGGAAAGTTTACATCTTGTTAGGTGAGACTAAAAGGCTGTAAGTCTAAAACTAGCATTTAATGTTACCATTTCATCTCTAGGTAAATTTAAGGCTTTCTTTAGCATCTCATAAATCATCTCTATTGGCCTCCCTCTCATTCTAAACTTAATTCTACCAATTTTATTATCTATAAAATCATAAATAAAATAAAATTCATGTGTAAGTTTTGTACACACTATATAATTATTTGAGATAAAGGTTTCCCAACCTAGTTTGAAAGCCAAAGCTTTTAAAGGTCCTTGAGTCCTAATTTCTCCAATAACTCCCAATCAAATATTGAGAAATAATGATTTTTTTTCTTATGTACTTGTAGGAATTTCCTACCTTCCTCTTATGTGTATATCATAAAGGATGGGCCAAATTCTTTCATAATATTTAAAGTAGAGCTTTGATGAGCTTTTCCTTTATCCTTATTGCGGCAAGCTACATGCTTAACTCTTCTAGACATTCTTAAACTTGAAAACAATCTTATCTTAGCAACCAATAATTTAATTTTCAAATCCATTAATAAAACACAAATTCTAATAACAATGCTAAAATGCAACTTTAATTTTAATTATTTTCATTTTTTTATTTAACATCTTCTTCTTTCCCATACTTATTTTTTCACCATTAATGTATCTTTGAATAAAATGTGTTTAACTATAAAAGTAAATGTTTATAACTCAAAATAGATAACAATCACAATACTAAAATAAAATCAAATATAAAGAGAATTTAAATAAGGAAAAGGAAAGAGAGAACTTACTTGTTAGTTGCTTTGTAAAACTAAGATTCAAGTTTCTTCAGAAGTAGATAGAGGAAAAGAAAGACCCAAGATTTTGAAAGCTAATTCAAGAGTTTGGATAGAGAAAATAGAATATAAAGATGAACTAGGGTTACATCCTTTAAGTTTTTACACTAAAGGGTAAATAAATAGCTTTACATGTAATTAATTTTCAAATTATGTACCAACTATTAAGATTCATGATCACATTAAAATAGTCACGATCATGATAGAAAAAATCAAACTTACCCTACTTCTTCGAGCCCAATCATGATCATACTCCAACTGTCATGATCATGATAGAAGAATTTCAGAATTTTTACCTTGCTACCTCAAGTTCTGTCACAATCACACCTTACTTGTCATGGTTGTGACAATAAGTTTTTGAGTACTTTTATTCTCATCACTCAATCATGATTGCATCAATGCTGTCATGATAATGACATTAACTTTTCTACTTCATCTTTTTCACATCCTTTATCATGAGCACACTCTTGCTATCATAATTGTGATAACAAGTTTTCCTTTACATTAACTTTTCTACTTCATCTTTTCACATCCTTTATCATGAGCACACTCTTGCTATCACAATTGTGTTAACAAGTTTTCCTTTAAAATTCTCTTCTTCTTCTTCTTCTCCTCCTCCTCCTCCTCCTCTTCTTAACCCTTGAATTATTTTTCTAAAACACACCTTAATAAAAACATTAATTTTACAACTAAAACATCAAATAAAAGAACTTGCTAAATTTAGAGTCTATAGCTAGACCTTACCTTTCAAGGCATTCAATTTAAAGGTATCACCTCTTTTAGCTTATGAATTAAGCCTCCAAGGTATACTGTGTATCTTTGACTATTCACTTTGAATCTATCTTCTTTTCATTCTTTAATTTTAGAGCTCCACTTTAGAAAACTTGTGCTACTTTAAATGGACCACTCCATCTTGATTTTAGTTTTTTAGGAAATAGCCTCAAACAAGAATTGTGTAATACCACCTTATCACCAACCTAAAATGATTTTCTTTTTATATGAGCATCATGCTACTTTTTAGTCCTCTCCTTATATAACTTATCATTTTCATATGCTAAGTATCTCAACTCTTCAAGTTCTTATAGCTATAGGAGCCTCTTTTCGCTTCCTTCTTTAAGTTATAATTCAACAATTTAATCGCTTAATAGGCTTTATGCTCCAACTCCACCAGCAAGTGACATGTCTTTCCATAAAGCATCCTATAAAGGGTCGTACCTATAAGTGTTTTATAGGCTATTCGATATGCCCACATAGTATCATCAAGCTTTGTTACCTAATCCTTCCTTGAACTACTCATAGTTTTCTCCAAGATTTTCTTCAATTCTTTATTCACCACTTCAATCTAGCTCCTTATTTAAGGGTAGTATGGGGTTGCCACTTTATGATGCACATTATACTTCTTGGGCAATGTTTAAATTTTGCATTACAAAAATGTATGCCTCCATCATTAATTAATACTTGTAGCATACCAAATCTAGTAAAAAGCTTCTTTATGAATTATCTCACCACCTTACCATCATTGGTAGGACTTAGTAATTGCTCTCACCTATTTGGATGTGTAGTCAACTCTCACCAATATATATTTATTTTCCATTGAAGAAGGAAATGGTCCCATGAAATCCGAGCCCCAAATGTCAAATACTTCCACTTCTAAAATTGAAGAAAATGGCATCTCATCTTTCTTTGAAATGTCATCGATTCTTTGGCACTTATCACATTATATGACATACTTTCTTGCATGGTTGGGCAATATAATCCACATTCTAAAATATGGCTTACCATCTTGTTCATAACATAATGCCTTGTACAAGAAGAATCATGACAATGGGTTAGTATTGGTAACATTTCTTTCTCAAGAACACATTTCTTACAATGCCATTAGCACAAAGGGGAAATAAGAATGGTTTCTCCTATTGATAATATTTCATTTTAGAGAAAAATATCTTCCATTATTAATGAGATAAATTGGAAGGCATTATACCGTACATCAAATAATTTGCCATATCAACATACCATGGAATCCCAATTATTGCATAAGAAAAATGGTCTCATATGAAAAATCTTCTCTAATTGGATCATCTTTATCAAAATCATCATCTTTCTTTTGAGAAAGATGATCAACAACTGCATTTTTTACGCTCCCTCTTTATCCTTTACCTCAAGATCAAACTCTTAAAATAAGAGCACCCACCAAATTAACCTAGGATTAACATCTTTCTTGGCAAAAAGATATCTTAAAGCTGCATGGTCAGTAAAATAAATTACCTTTGAACCATGCAATATACACTATCGCTAAGAGTTCTTTTTCAGTCATGGTGTAGTTCAATTGAGGTCCTGCCAAAGGTTTACTAGCATAATAAATAACATGCGATTTCTTATCCTTCCTTTTCTCTAACACACATCCTAAAGCAAAGTCATTAACATCCTATATGATTTCAAATGGCAAAGATAAATTTAGTGAAGGCTAACACTAAAGTAGTTGTAAGAGCTTATTTAAACTTATTGAAAGCATTCAAATACTCACCATTGAACTTAAATGAAGTGTTCTTAACTAACAAGCTCATCAAAAGACCTAATAATTATAGAAAAATCTTTAATGAAGAAGCGATAAAATCTTACATGACCAAGAAAAGCTCTTATCCCTTTTACATTTTTTGAAGGTGGGTAGTTTAGATATTACCTAAATTTTTATTGTCTACCTTAATGCCATGCTTGGAGATCTTGTATTTGAGCACTATCCACTCATCCACCATGAATTAGCATTTCTCCTAATTTAGCACTAAGTTTGCTTCTTCATATCTTATTAACACCCTTTCTAAATTCTGCAAACATAACTTAAATGAATCTCCAAATAACAAATAATCATCCATAAAAATTTTCATATAATCCTCAATGATGTCTATAAAAATAGTCATCATACACCTTTGGAAAGTAGTGGGTGCATTACACAATCCAAAAAGCATTCATCTATATGCAAAAGTTTCAAAAGGACATGTAAAAGTAGTTTTATCTTAATCTTTCAAATGAATGAAAATTTGATTATACCCTAAATACCTATCAAGAAAATAGTAATAAGAGTGTCCTATAATTTTTTCAATCATTTGGTCAATAAAAGGAAGAGAAAAATGATCTTTTTTATGGAATCAAGTTTTCAAAAATCAGTACATACCCATTATCTTATAATAGTACAAGTAGAAAGTAACTTACCACTATCATTTTTCATAACTATCATTCCTCCTTTTTTGGGGAAAACATTCTACATAACTTACCCATTCACTATCAAAAATAGGATAGATAATACCTGTATCAAGTAATTTAATCACTTCTTTCTTAATGACTTCTTTAATGTTAGGGTTGAGTCATCTTTTTCTTTCTCAAATTACCTTGCTTCCTTCCTCTAAGTGAATCTCATGCATCACTATATCCATAATAATTCCATGGATGTAAAAAATTTGCCAACCTAATGCCTTATATGCCTCCTCACTATTTCTAGTAAGTTATTTTCTTGTTCAACTATTAGCTTGTTAGAAATAATAATAAGAAGGGTTTCATCCTTCCCCAAAAAAGCATATCTCAAGTGTTTGGATAAATGTTTAAGCTCTAAAATGGGAGGCTTAACAATAGACAGAGGAATGTGAATTTTCTCTTACCAAAAATTCTGATTTAGGTGATTCAAAATTCTCTTTACCTATTATCTTATGTTCCTCCATGATCATTACTTCTTTTGGTTCTTAACTCAACATAACTAAAACACATTTATCAATAATATCAATTTTCATGCAAGACTCACCTTCTATAGGATGCTTAATTACCTTTTTGATGTAAAACTCAACTTACTCTTTATCCACTAGAGCTTGCCCCATATTTAAGAAAGGTCTTCCCAAGATTAGAGGGTAATTTGCATCCTTATCATAGTCAAGCACAATAAAGTCCATTGATATGATGAATTTGTCCACTTTCTCCAAAATATCCTCTATAATTCTAAATAGCCTTTTCACCAATTGATCTGCAAGTTGAAGCACCATTGATGTAGCATTGACTTCCTTGAGAAAGACCTAATTTCTGAAAAATTGAATATGGCATCAAGTTGATACTTGTGCCCAAGTCATATAAACAGTTGTTAAATTCCATACTTCTAACCTAATATGGGATGGTAAAACTTCTGGGGTCTTGTAGCTTAGAAGACATGTTACTTGAAATAATTGAGCTACAATTCTTTGTAAGTGATACCATTTGGTTATCATCAATTATTCTTTTGAGTTATAATATCTTTTAAAAATTTTGCATATTTAGGCACATTCTCTAATATTTTAATAAAAGAACCAAATTAAGAGTCCACGTTATATTTTTTGAGTCTTTAGATAAAGGGTATAGGTGGAACATACGTACCTATCAAATATTTGAGGTTTGCTTTTTGGGCTATCATGATCATTACCCTCACTATCATAATCATGATAACCTTTTTTCACTACCTCCTTGCTCTGATTTTTAGGGTGATCATGATCATACCTTCTTTCATCAAGATTATGATAGTCTTTCTCCTTGGTTTTCTTGTCTTTTAAATGCTTCTTCTCTATGGTCACAACCTCATTTCCACTTCTTAGTTGATTGATATTGATTGACTCTTTTAGATTTGGCTCTATATTGCTAAAAAGTCCTCCAATGTTTCTTTATGCTAGAGTGGTAGCCAATTAACCTACTTAAACTTCTAAATTATGGATTGAGGATGAATGGTTCTTTGTAATTTGATCAAATTTGCTTGAATTCTGTTTTATGATTTCTCTTAGCTTGTCAACTTTTTTCCTAACACTTTCATGAACTTCTTCATCTTGGACTCAAAATTGCTTTAGGATTGAGATGATTATGCTTTTTGCATACCCTTTGCATTGTTACTTTAGGAAAAATTTGGATGGTTGTGTCATCTAGGATTATAAGTATTAAAAAAAGGTTATTACTTGGTCTTATTGTTGGAAGTGCTAAATTTTCTAAGAAATTGACTTACTCCATGTTCTCACATAAATTACACTCATTGGTGTAATGTCCAACTTGTCCACATAATTCACATGAACCTTACACTTTAGCCATTAAATTAGTTAAATTGATAATCAAATTACTAATTTGCTTGGAGAAATTAATGACTTTAGCTTGAAGAGTTATGACAAGGTTTAAAGAAAATACCCCCTTATGCTCTTTTACTATCATTTTAGACCTATCCGACGCCTATAATGCATTTATAGTTACACAAGGTTTAAAGACAATACTCCTTATGCTCTTTTACTATCATTTTAGAACTATTCGATGCCTATAATGCATTTATAGTTACCATCTCCTTAAGTAACTCATATGCTTCTTCAATTATTTTCTTCATAAGTGATTCTCTAATTGTAGCATCAGTTGTCCACTTTATAGTAGTGTTAACTCTATTATAGAAGGTTTGAAGAAACAACTCTTTTAGCAAGTTATGGTGGGGGCATCTTCTTTGAAGCTCCTTAACTCTTTCCTGAACTTCATATAAAGATTCATTATCCATTGAAATTTAGTAATTTCCTTGATGATTTTTATTGTCTTATCCAAAGGAAAATACTTGGATAAGAAAGCTTGCATAAGTTGCTCCAAAGTTATGATTGAGCTCGGTGTTAAGGAATTCAACCAAATCTTTGCCTTTCCCTTAATGTGAAAAAGAATAATCATAGTCTAATAGCATCCTTTGTCACTCCATTGTACTTAAAAGTGTCATAAATCTCCAACAAATTTGAAATATGAGCATTGAGATCTTCATTTGTTAATTTGAAAAATTGCACCAAAGATTGTAACATTTACAAGGGAGCTAGCTTGATCTCAAAATTTTTAGTAATTATCAAAGGTCTCGTAATGCTTTATTGATTAGTATTAAACCTCAACCTAACAACATCCATTAAGGTCCTTCGTTTATCTACCATGTTGAATAGAATAACTTGAGAAGTTTGGCCTTGAGTAACTTTCTGGTTCTCTCTTTCAAACTTGGCAAAATCTACATAAACCTCTCAAAGTAGTGATTAAGAGTTCTTGATCTTCTCTTGGTCATGCACTTAAAGAAACAATAAAGAACAAAAATTAGAATAAGATAAAAACAAAACACTTAAATTAAATTGTACTTTCTAAATATGATGTTAAATAAGAAAAATCCCCGGTAACAACACCAAAAACTTGATGATTAATTTTCACTACTCTAATCAGACCACAAGTATATGAGCCATTGTAGTATGGTATCAATCCTATGAGGATTTTTTAATTTATCCACTATAAGTCAATTTCTAATTTGTTTAAGCAATAATAAAGTTCCTTAATTTTTAACTTAAAACAAAAATAGGTTAAATAAAGCAAAGTTATAATCTTAAGTGAGTTGAAAAGAAATGATAACTAAACATAGGAATTAAAACCTAAACCACCAATTAGAGCAATTTTCATATGTTAAGTTAATTTACTACCCATAGATGTTCAAAAGCATTAACCACCTTTCTCAAGGTAAAGCTAACTAAATTTCTTTGAAATATTGAATTAAATCTCTCAATCAATTACCCAAATCAAAGAAATAATTAATTAATCTTAAAGGAGTTAAACAAGCATGTAAATCTCTTACACATACAAATAAAACTTAAATGCTTAAAGTAAATTATGCATTAATTCTCATTGCGAGCATAATCAAAAGAAATTCTAATTTCTTAATAAAAATCTTAATAAATTAAACATTCATAGAAAACTTAACCTAAGCACACTAAATCACCCCAAAATAGGGTTTAAAGTAACAATTTCTAGATAAAATAACTAGTCACACATGGCTAACAACTTTCACAAGAGTTTAGAAGAAAGGGAAAAACATAAATTTCTCTCTATCTAGACTTTACTCTAAAGAATTCTATAGTATGATGTGGATGGATCTTTATTTGCTTCACTTGATTGCCTTTTATCTTCATTATCCAACCACCAACAATGCTTCTCCTCCTTATCTCTTTGAAGTTTTTCCCTCTAATTTTTATTTAAACTTTTTCAATGTTTTATCTTTTTCTCTTTCACCCTTTCAATCTATTCTTAATAAAATTTTAAATATTGTTATTAATCTTATTGTGCTTTTTGTTTGACTTTAATTTATGTATATTTTCAATTTATAGTTACATTGTTTGATATTTTCTATTTCTTTTTCTTGATATTTTTATTGCTGTATCTATTGTTTTGGTTCTAATATCATATTTAATATTTATATATACCATTTAATAATTATATATACCATTTAATAATTATATTTTAAAAATATATAACATATAATAAAAAATTAAAAATAATTAATTTTTAAATAAAAATTATATTATTATTTGTTTAGAATTTCTCATATTTCTTTATTTATTTATGATATTTATATATTTATTGATAATGGTTAATGTGATCAGAGGTTAGCAAATAAGATCATCAAATAATAATAGTAATGAGATAGTAGCAATAGTATTTTTTGTTTTGATTATTTAAAGCAATAGACTTAATATTTTAAAATTCAATTAATTTAAAGTAGCAATTTTTTCAAAAAACATGCTAAATGATTTATGACATGATTACCACTTAATAAAGTTTTCTTTTAATTTATGATTATGTTTATTTATTTTATCATTAATTACTGGGTATTATAATCTATATAAGGTTGATGATGAACAATTTCATTTTACTTGATCTTGTTAGGCTTGAAAGTGAATTTGAACTTTCATGTTTGAAAATGGATATTTATATTTAAAAATTCTTAATTTAATTTTAAAAATATTGTTTCAAGACTAAAGTGCTGATATTATGCAAAATTTGGCTGCAGTAGCACTGAAGCATCATTAAGCCTCTCCCTTATTATACCAGAATTAATTCCTTTGTCGGCATGTCATAGACCTTACCATATTGAATTAATGACAATCATTTCAATTATTAAAATAAGAGAATGATAATTATCTTTTACAAGTTACATTATGATGTCAATTGAGACCATTATGATAAAAGCTTACGACTGCTAGAGAGAGGCTACTCATTAACCATTAAGAATATTGAAAAGGATATTATATTTGTTCATTTAGCTTCTGCCACAACTGGTCAACTATGTATGATGAATGGGTATTCATCATATTAAATGTTTATTTACTTTATCATGGATGTTTAAACATCAAATCACCCCCATTATACAAACATGTCAAGCTTATGCATTGCACGCTCCAAAAAAGGTAGGTGAGAGAGTGAAAAGATATAACATTTTAAATAATTCACTCTCCAAGTTTGCCTATTAAACTTGTCAACTTTTCATTTTATTTATATAGTATTTAAATGAATTTCACATGATATACTTAAATAATTATATATAAGTAAAAAAAATAATTTTAGTATATATCAAAGTGATTGGTGTTAAATCGATCAAATTACTTTCTTACTTCCTACGTAGAAAAATTATAGATTTTTGCAGTACGTACAAGAAGGGTTGATCCTAAAGGGATGGAAAAATCCTTCAATCCTTTACGAAATATTTTAAAAGAAATAAATCATCAAAAAAAATAAAATAAAAGAAGAATAAAAATGAGTTTAGGAAAATATTCAAATAAAAGCTTCCCAATCAAAAGCTAACAATTATTCACATTTGCTGCATGATCATCAATTTATTAATCATTCTAAGCTAACTCACTAAGCTGGTTATAGTTGTGTAAGCAGCTTCTCATAATCAATTCCTCCATATTATTAAAGTGACTAGGAAGCAACTCTACAATAACTTCTAATTGTCGAATAAACATGGTGGAGTAAGCCTCTCATTAGTCTATTAACAACCACGTAAAGAGCTAGAGGAACCCAACTCAAGCTAATAATCAAAATGTTTGCATTGTTCAAGCCATATTGTGATAATCCATAAGAAAGTTAAAACCCTTATTGTAAGTAATAACTTATTAAGTTTCCATAAATAACAAGTCAAAGAGACAATTACAAGCTAATAATCATAATGTTTACATTGTTCAAGCCATTTTGTGATAATCCATAAGAAACTTAAAACCCTTATTGCAAGTAATAACTCATTAAGTTGCTACAAACAACAAGTCAAAGAGGCAATTACGGATCTAATAACTTGTATGGCATTTTATTATTATTTAACTTATGTAATAGGCTTAAATTACACACTTCCAAAAATGATAGTGGTTTTATGATTTTCAGGATTAAAGCAAATAATGAGAGTCAAAGATATTAAACTCATTTTGATCTCAAATGCATAAACAATGAATAATTGTGTTGCTTTTAATTTGGAATAGAAATTGCCTAGTATGACATCATTGGCAACGACATAAAATAAATAAAAGAAATAACTTTATTTATGAAAACTAAATTAATTGACAAGAGATCCTCTGTATTGGGTACAAACCTCCTATTTATAGGAATGAAAAATAAATAATTAAATAACTAAATAATTTCTTAAGATAATATTTCTATCTTCTAATCTCATATCTAATATGATCTCTATTAAAAATTATAAAATTTTAACTTTTAATCTTGAGCTAACTAATTCCTGCAAGATTTACTCTTCTTGTGCTCACAAGCTCTGACCATAAGCACTTGATACTTCTATTTTTCTAATAACCGAGCCAAAATATGTCATTTTACCTTCCTTTTTTACTTTTTACCTAAAAACACCTACAAAATATATAAATATGCTAAAGTCAATTATTCTAGAAGGTTTAATTCTCAAACTATATCAATTTAAGTATCCAAAAATGTATATTTTTGCATTTGATCATATATCCCCACACTTACCTAATGCTTGCCCTCAAGTATTCTAAATCCTTTTCTCAATGAAAACTCCAAAACTCATTCTAAACATTATATCAAAAGTTAAAGAGACATAACAACATAAATTAATACTCAATATGTAACCAACTCATTAAAACACTTAGCACTTTAGCAATTATATAACAGAATTTATAAATCTCAACCTAGCAGAAATTTGCACTGCTATTTTATCAATTATGACCAAACAAAATAATTTTCATAAGCAAGCATAAGATAGAATAGTTTAAATCCTACTAAATACTAAATGCTTTAATTAATGCAATCAACAATAACTAGACATTTGCAATTTATTTTCAAGGGAACTTGATTTTTTGAGATTCTCAATTCAATCATAGAAAGGTGGTCAGTCTCTCATTATTAATTTTTCCATACATAAAGACCACTTAAAGAGAATTAGTTCCGATTGACCTAACCCAACTAGCAATGGTATATATTTTCTCTCTTAGGTGGTATTCTTATCGAATTATTGATGGCCTACTAGAGGGTATAATTTTCCTAACATTAATAACTCCATATGCATAGTTTGCTTAAGGGAACTAAGTGTCATACCACTCAAATCAATTAATGCTGGTAAAACACACTTTATTTTCTTTTTCTTTTTCTTTTGCTCTACTTTTCTTTTTTTTTTCTGGTCTTGAAAAATTTCTTAATTTTAGCAAAATGAATACTTGGCAAGAATAAGCAATCTTATACATGAACTAGCAAATGAATCATGTAATTTATCCAAGTATAAGGCATGTGCATCTTACTTTTAGGCTAAATTCATAAAATCCATCATACATTGCTTAAATGCTAAGCATTCATCAAATTTAAATGAGATAATAATACTAATTTCAGTCACCATTCCAAAAGTTTAAAGTTACAATGTAAAAATAAGCTAAGAAATTTTGAAAAAGAAAATAAAATTTGAAGATACTCAAAATTAGCAAAATAGCAAAATTATGAAAAATATTTAATCAAAATAGCAATTAAACCAATAAAACAACATCAATAGTACATATACACCACCCCATTCTTAAAATCACATTACCTACAATATGAGTCAAACAGTAGCAATAAAAAAAAGGAATTTAGAAGATAGAAAGTATAAATATTGCCTATTTTCTAAACTATTGGAGGATGCTTATTATATTATCTTTAGTGAAGATGAAACTCTTAAACATCTCGTTAACTTGGTAGCAACAAACTGTTGATCAATATAACTCCTAAGCATGGATGTTCCTATGATGAAGACTTTGTTATGTTACAAATAGTTAGACTTGATGACAAATCTAGATTCCTACAAAGTAATCCCATCAAAGTGATCACATCTAAAAATAAATCAAACAACTTATGTAGATGATAGGAAGCAATATTAAATAATTGTAACTAGATTGTTAAATGAGTAATAATGTGTCCTCCAATCAATTGCTTAGAAACTATAAAAATTGATTTAAACTAAGAAGTAATTAAAAAGCCTAGATTAATAGTTTTTTTATCAATAATGCACCTTTAAAAAAGAATAGTTCTACCCTTTTATTTAAACCAACTGAATTATTTCTACAAGAAAAGGAAATAAGCCAATAAATTATGCAAAAATTTTTCATAATGGTGTTACAAATATAACTCACAAGTAAAATTGGAATCATATTTCTTAAGGGTATATAAAGTATAATTTTCTCAAATTAAACCAACATTAAAAGCATCAAGGCAATCACAATACCCAATCTAGAAATCATGAGATACATAAATCAATTAAGCCCAATAGCCACATCAAACTCATACATAGAATATGAAAACTATTTATCCATTATTCATCCAGCACTTTACAAAATTCAACTTTTATTTATAAACAATATATGACATAAAAACCCATATACCAGCTTAAAATAAAAAAAACCTAACCAATTCCTTTAATCAACTGCCTAGAACTTTTAGAAATAATGAGATGAAAAACCTTAATTAGAACAATCTTTAAATTAATAACTTCATCAAACCTGGTATGGGTGGGGCTTTCACCATAAGCCAGAGCAAGGCTTATGACACACGAGTTGAGGGCATGCTTAAAGCAAAAATGTAGTCGCTACCAGATGATTCTGGATTTAGTTCAACTGACCCATAGAATGAGTGCTAAGTCAAACCCTTCAGAGATGGGTTCAAGTGGTGAAGATCTATTCCCTCAAAGTTTCAAGTTCAATTTTACCATTTTAGTCGAGTTAATTATCTTAGGGAGGTGAGCATTCATAAGCATGAAATAAGCACACAATGCGATATAGCATGGCAACAACTGTAGCAGATATAACATGGTAAATATGATATTGCAATCATGATGAATGAAAACATGGCATGGCATGTGAGATAACATGATATAAGCATGATATATGAGAAATGACATGACATATGCATGACATATGAAAGATGACATGGTATAAGCATGACATGTAAAAGATGATATGGCATAAGCATGACATATGAAATGATGACATGACATAGGTATGACATGTCACACCCAGCCCATACCTGGAGTAACATGCTCCCGTAGTATACAAAATGATCTCTTGTATGGAAAACCATTGTATACACTACAAGAGATACTTTTACATGTATAAAAAGATGTCGTATGAGGACAACAAATAGTATGGTGGTGAAATCATCATACAGAACCAATCATAACCCTAGATAACAACATACATTCAATTGAATGAACATGTCTATAACAAAAGTATATTCCTTAATATACGAAGGTTCTGGTTACATTCACCATACAAATCACCACCAAACTACCAATACACTACTGCCTCTCTGATATATATACAAGCTACACTACAAGGCTATAAAAAGAAAGCATGCTTGGCTGTCCCAGACCACCTCGAGATAGGGATTGCTGTTGAATCCACCTCTCTGCTGACACTGGCAGTCACTGCTCTGGGCCTTCCACAGTAGGCTCGGAACCTGCGTTCATCAATTGATAAACGTTGAGTCTAAAACTCAGTGGTGCTAGCTATCATACATACATATATCCAAAACAAGCATGTCAAACAACAGGTAATACAATGCAATGCTATGCTTGCCCCCTTCTTTGTCTTTCTGTTCTGTACTCTCTTTCCCTTTTCCCTTTTCACTTATTGTGCACAATATATTCCCATGCTGGATCCCTATGTACCAGTACTCAACTCCTGAAGGAGGGCAACTGTAATCCTGGCCTATAGGCCCCTTTATTTTACCTATGTCTCCAGACTCAACTCCCGTAGGAGGCAATATAATATACGATTCCATTATGGAATTCTGTAATATATGATCCAACATGCATTTTTCCTCATTTTCTCTCAGTATTCTCAACCCTTCTATTATGTGTATGCCAATAAGCAATGTTCAATGCAACATAATACAGAGGAATGACTTATATAAGCAATAAAACAAGCTCACATCTCAAAACAATAGACAAATACGGGAATTCAATCCCCAAACATCATTTCCTAAGCCTTACTTGGCTTAAAACAAAAAAAGAAGCAAAGAGTAAACCAATAGAAACTCGCACTAACCTGGTAGAAGTAAAGCTTCTAGTGGCTACTCACTCCTCTACGCTTCTAGCCTTGCAAAATTAACTCCTATATGCTTAATCTCTTGAAGGAAGACAAACTATAGGGGTTTAAGGCCGTTAGGAAGGGTTTAGAAGAAGAAATAAGAAGGAAAGTCAAAGAAAAGTCTAAGTTTATCCTCTTAAAAATGGTGTTTTAAGTCGCGTACGGCCATACCAAACTCCTATATGCCCGTACAAAACTTAAAGTCCTGGTGCCCTGATTTTCCTACAAGCTATCGTATGCCAGTACCAAACTTAGGTACGCCCGTACGACCCTAAAGTTCCTGATAAACCCATTGTCTTACGAGCAATGGTACGACCGTATAACCTCTTTATGCGCCCGTACCGACTCCAGGACCTCCAATTCCCTATTCCCTCGAGCTCGGTACGCCCGTATAGCTATCCATACACCCGTACCGCATGCCTAAAATCAGAAAATGCTAAGTTGAAGCCTCTAACTCCCCCGGAACCTGCTAAAACCACTCCAAAACCAACCTAAACACATCAAAATCACTGTCCCTCATCCAACCGAGAAGTCATGCTTCCTAATAAGGTGACAGTATCATGAAATACAATCACAATCAATATCATACATCCATATATACAAGCATTCATACATACATACATACATACATGTATACACATCATCATCATATAGCAAAACTCATATGCATATAGACCTCTATCCGTATACTATCGTACAAACTACTAGGGCCTCAACTTTAGGTGTAACATGACATGTAAATAATGACATGATATAAGCATGACATGTAAAATATGAAATGATATAGGCATGACATGTGAAATATGATATAATATAGGCATGACATGTAAATAATGACATGATATAGGCATGACATGACATAACATACATCATATAGTAATGATGAAATAAACATAGCAACATGGATGAAAATTAATAATAATGGCCTAAAGAAAAAGATCAAGAAAGATAGGGGATAAATGATAAAATAATGCTGAATCATACATGCAGGGAAAAACTAATAAAATAAAGACATATTCTATTACCAAGGATCTTTAATGATATAAAAATTTAAGATGTTAAGCAACATCTCCTCCACTTAAGAAAATGCCTCAAGTAGCACAAGCCAAAAATGCATGAATGGAAAATGAAAAGTAGATAAATAATCATTAGTGGCAAACAAAATTTAGGACTAGATTGACCAATTCAATCAAGGGCCAAAGTCCAATGAATGTAATAGAAACAATCATAGAAATGCAATAATAAACATGAGTCAAATCATTAAAATCATGAAAAATAATTAATTTTAGGTCAAATTGATCAATAGTATAATTGGAAGATTCTAAGATCATATGTAACATCACTTAAAAATAAATCAACATCCGATTAGGCTAACCATGTCAAGTGATAAGTAAAATCATAATTAAAATGACATTAATTAAGAAAATAAGCAACTAAGATGATTTAATGGTAAAATCAAATGAAATTGATCATGACACAATGAATTGGAGGATTCTAACATCATTTAAATATGAATTAGAGATAGAAAACACATCGAACCTAAGCCAATCATATCAGATCATTATGATTATCATAAAACTACTAATACTATTGAAAACTTCAATAAAAATAAAAAAAAGTAAGAAATCATGAATTTTCTTGGAAATAGACAACTATATTCACTGTATATAGCATAATGTGCGTAACACATAGGCTATAATGTGATATGTGCTGTATATATTATGACATGTGATGTATGTAATCAGTGAAAATAGAAGGAAATCAAGTTTTTAAGTAAAAACACAAATCAACTCATAAATCTTGATAAATTTGTGACTGTTATAGATTATTTAAGCTACATATAAGCATTAAATGTTATTGTTACATTCATGACTAAAGCCAATTAATGAGAAATATAGCAAAACCCATAAACTCACAATGAAATCAAGTAGAAAATGAGAAAATAATAGGCATTCAAAACTCACAAAGTTATTATCTTTAGAAAACTTGATTCCAAAATATGATTGCGAGTGGGGCTTTTGCCATGACCTAGAGCAAGGCTTGTGACACATGGATTGGGGGCTTGCTTGCAGAGAAAAAGTAATATTCTTGAGGGGTTACCTCGAGGAATGAGACAGACTTAAAAGAGTTACAAGATGGAGTCACCAAGATGGTTCCAAATTTGGTTGAACCAATCCATGGCATGAGTGCTAAGTCAAACCCTTCAGAGATGGGTTCGAGTGGTGAAGATCTATTCACTTAGAGTTTTAAGAATGATTTTACCATTTTAGTTGGATTAATTATCCTAAGCAAGTGAGCATTTATAAGCATATAATGCAGTATAGCATGATAACAATCATATCAAATATAGCATAGTAAGTATCATACAATAATCATAATGAATGAAACATGACATATACATGACATGTAAGAGATGATATGATATAGGCATTGTTGGTTTGTGTAGTTAATAAGCAGCGGAAGAAATTTAAAATTTTTATTTTAAATCAACAAACCAAAAGAATATCTTTGCATCAAAACACAAAGAAAATAGATTAGAGATTTGAAGCGACAGTTTGATAGTAACTCTTACATTCAATGCAGATGTCCTTCGTTCTTGATCTCTATTGAGTTTATGGTTGTAGCAAACCAAAAACCACCAAAATAGGCAGCCTCCAATAGTATCCACATGAAATAAGGATGTTCCAAG
>CANYBF010173667.1:0-14485 GCA_948192965.1 Dalechampia spathulata
TTCAAAATTTGCATATATCTAATTTAAGTTAACACAAGCACTATGGTCAAAGCCATTTTATCAAATTCAATGTGTATAGCCTAAAATCATTATTTTAGTGCCGTTTATCCATCCGTTTCAGTGGTTTCGGTAAAATTTTCACTTTGCTCCTTTGAGATTTAAACTCAATTCTTATCATATATCTATCAACATAATCATAATTCCATATCATTTCCACATCAATAACATCCATAAACATAATATATTGTCAATTATGAATGCACAGTGAATCATACAGTTCAGGATGTGACACCTTGTCTAAGAAGAGATACAACATGATTGTGCTCTTAAATTGCATAACTTGGATGACTTCTTCAACCAGAAGTTCACTATATTTGGTGATGTCTATAATTTGTCAGCCTTGACAACACCCAAGTAGGTTGTTACCACTACTTCTACCATCAGCTCTGATAATGCTTTTCAAATCGTTAGTGATGTTGCTAATCTCACCACTGGTCACCTTGAACTGGAATTCTCTATAGTTGCCATACTGGGGTTCAAGTTGTAGAGTTTGGATATAGAGGATCTACTTCTTCAGAAGGTCTATGAAGACATTATTACACTTGTAGATAGCACTTTTGATGAACTTATGTATGAGGATGATAATGTCCCTATCTCTGTATTTTTTGATGATGATGTAATCCCTTAAAAGCTTAATGCAATGAAAAATAGCTTTGCTTATGTTTACGATGTGTATTCTAATGGAATTATGCATGAACATGAGCATTACATGAGTATTTTTGAAATTAACACATCACGCATTAAAACTGTTAACATTGGCACATATGACAAACATTGTCCTCTCTAGATTGCATCTGACTTAACCCCTAATGAGAGAACATAAATTTTTGGAGTGTTAAAACAACATATAAAAGCTTTTACTCTAAGTTATGAACACATGCAGGGTGTCGACTGAATCATAGTTGAATACATAATTCTTATGAGACTTGAGTTCAAGCCAGTTAAGCAGAAGCTGTATTGGTTCCGACCGAAATCAGTTCAAAAAGTTAAGGAGGATATCTAAAAGCAATTAGATGCCAAGTTCCTTGAAGTGGTTGACTATCCTAAATGGTTGGCCAATGTGGTTCTAGTTCCTAAAAAAGATGGCATGGTTAGGGTCTACATAGACTATAGGGATTTGAACAAGGCATGTCCAAAGGATTACTTTCCTTTGCATCATATCGACATATTGGTCGATAGTGTAGTTGCTAATGCTATGTACTCTTTTTTTGATGGGTTTTCTGGGTATAATTAGATTCTTATGACAATTATTGACATAGTGAAGATAACTTTCATCACAGAATAGGGGACCTATTGCTATAAGGTCATACCCTTTGACTTGAAGAACACAGGTGTTATATACTAGAGAGCCGCAATAACCCTGTTGCATGATCTAATCAATAAGGAAGTCAAAGTCTATGTGGATGATATGATGGTAAAGTCTCTTACAAGAATAGAGTATTTTGCTGCTCTTGATAGATTTATCATACAGGTTGAGAAGCATAATAAGTTGTTGAGTCATGTTGTTAGCCAGAGGGGTATTGAAGCGGAACCTAATAAGGTGAAGTTGATTTATGAGATGCCTACTCTCAAAACTGAGATTGAAGTTATAGGATTTATAGGATAGCTCCAGTATATCAGTAGGTTCATTGCTAAGCTCATTACTATCTATGAGCCTATCTTCAAGCTTTTGAGGAAGAACCAACCTTTGATTTGGGATGAAAATTTCCAGTTCACATTTAAGAGAGTGAAGCATTATATCTCCAACCCATCAATTTTGTAGCTGTCTCGATCAGGAAAATCATTATTGCTCTATCTAACCTTGGAGGAGGAGTCAATGGGTGCTGTGATGGCTCAGGAGAATGAAGCCAGAATTGAGCATGTCATCTACTACTTGAGTAAGAAACTGTTGCCATCAGAGTGCAAATACAATACTGTTGAGAAGCTGTGTATGGCTATAGTATGGATCACTAAGAAGCTCAACTATTATTTCCAATCATACCAAGTTCAAGTGATCTCCAAGGTCGATCCTATGAAATACTTGTATGAAGCTCCTTTGCTGGTAGGGAAGCTTTTTAGGTGGCTGATCTTGTTATCAGAATTCAATGTGTCATACATCATTAAGAAAGTGATCAAAGGCAGAGCAATTATTGAATTCCTAGCATCCAGGCTGATGGATGACTTTGAAACATTTAAGTTGGGCTTCCAGATGAGCACTTGGGAGCAGTTGATGTCTAGAAATGGCAATTGCATTTTTACGGCATAGTTAATAGAAGAGGAGCAAGCATAGGAGTTGTGTTAATCACTCCTAAAGGTGAACTGATTATGCTTTCAAAGTTGCTGAACTTCCTAGTCACTAACAACATGGTTGAATATGAAGCATGTTTGTTCAGGCTCAAAGCATTGCTAGTGATTGGTGCTAAAGATGTAAAGGTATTTGGTAATTTGATGCTTGTCATTCACTAGTGCACAACCAAGTGGCACGTTAAAGAAGAAAGGCTCAAGCCTTATGTTGAATACATAAAGCTCATGATTTGTAATTTTAGCTCATGTCAATTTATTCACACTTTACATGATGAGAATCAGATGGCTGATGCCTTGGCCACACTGGCTTTAGTATGCAAGTGATCGTAGTATCAAGTTCAACTTATGTTCATCAAGCAGTCAAGAATTCCTTGCTATAAGGAAGAACAGGTTATGATGCTAGACCAACAAGATGAGACTCCATACCATACTGATATCATAAACTTTCTGAGAATCGATGCCTATCCGGAGGAAGCTAATAAGACTGATAAGCTAGCTTTGTGGAGGCTAATAGCCAACTTTACCTAGCATCAAGGAGTTTTCTATAAAAGAATGATTGATGGTCTATAACTTTGGTACATATCGAGGAAGGATATCAAAATAGTCATGTAGACAGTACATGCTAGTGTTTACGGATCCCATATGAATGGATTCACTTTGTACAAAAAGATCATATGCCAAGAGTATTTTTAGCTTACCATGGAGATAAACTGCATACAATTTATGCAGTACTATCATGAGTGCTAGATTTATGAAGATCTAAGTTATATACCATCAGTTGAATTGCATATTTTGATAATGCCATGGCCTTTCTCAACCTGGGGACTCGATATCATGGATTAAGTTTGGATAGTCAATAGCTTGTAGTATTTGTACACCACAACCCGAGTGTACTGGGCCTTTATGTTAGACTACACTACTTTATCCTATGCTCTAATATAAAAGACACATAGTTTTGACACCATGCATATGAAATTTGATATCATGTCTACTTTAGGCATCATCATCTCCTAACTACTCCTCATTTAAACTAGGATTGTCAAGGACCTCGATGTTGTGCCGTTCCATGTATGCCTTTAGCTGCGCGATCTCTCTGCCTATCTGCTCAATCATCCAAGCATAGCAATCATGCTTCTCTCATTCCAAGCACCAGCTCATCTATATTAATACAAGCATATAGGCATATAAGTCATGCATACATGCATAAACATCATGATCATAATCATAATAGGTGCTTACCTGGATGTCCTGCATCTCAGAACTATGGTAGTAGCGCAATCCCATCAATAGTCTTATGGCATCAGCAATGGCATCCCGAGGCACCTGCACAGATCAAACATAGGTTAGATCATCAGAATCAATAGCATGCTAATTCACTTTATATGCTCATATGAGTAGTGTTTTGTAGCTCAAACTCAATCTTATCCCTCATCGGCACTGGGAAGCTGAGCTCATTATAAGTGTAGATCAGTGGGTTCTGAGGTCATATCAGCTGACCCTCAATGAAGCTCTACAAATGCTCATACCTATGAGGTACATCTGGAGTGTTGAGCTCTGGTCTTAGTTGTGTCACTTTAGATGCAGCATTACATAATCTCTTTAAGGAACCACTACCTTAGGAACTATCAATAGCTGGTGATCCATGGTGTCCACCCTTACTACTAGAAGTGTTGGTTTGCTGCTAAATCTGCTTGCTCTATAATGTTGGCCTTTGCATATAGATAGCTTAACAGGCCCCAGTAGCCATATCTAGGTGAAGGTTTGATAATTCAGTGGTGACTCTGATAGGCACTCTCACCTGAGAATGCCAGTCAATATAGGAACCACCTCTAGGTCTATGTCAATACAAGATGTCTAGAACATAGCTCGTGGTGGTGCAACAACCTCCACGCACCCCTCTGGATCCAGCTACCAATCAATTACACAGTCTCCTAAATAAAAGAGTCTGTACTCCAAGCTCTCCAATAGCATCTGATGTTTATCCTTGCGAGATGAGTTGGTCAAGTACTCCAGCCATAGGAACATGTTATCCTAAGGATAGGGAGGGGCCTATTCTAATAACAAAAAATAATCAAATGCCTACTCAAGTATTTTCTAAACCAATTCAATTCAATTTTATACTAATAAAATTATTCTCTTCTTACCTGATCCCAGGTTAAATCATTGAGATGGTCTCCCTACTCATCCATGGTGTAGTCGGACCTTTGATATGGTATACACCATGTCTGCATATGTGGAAAGCCAAGCGGTAGTCCATCCAGAATCTCAGGCTCTAGCAATAACTTGAACTAATAAGCCACGATCTACAAGATCAACACATACATAGTTAGTGAAAAACTTAATAAAAGTCACATTAGTTTTAAAATCAATAGAATTCTATTTACCTCAACGACTTGCCAATAATCGATGAAACAATCTTCACACTACCTACTACAGATATCCAACCCATGCATCAGATGAGCCAGACCGACGCTACCCTAGTCTAATCTATTGATGGTGTCTAAATTATGTAGGGCTTATAACACAGACATGTAAACATTGTTCTTGGTGTCATTGAACAAAGTACACCCCAATATATACAACAGAAAGTTATGGGTATATTGCTTAATATAGATCGTCTTATCAAGCATCTCTGCCAAAATTACCGCTCAAAGATAATCATAGGATATGTTATGTCCACCTCTCATGTTAAGCAACATGCCTAATAGACTAAAGATTATACTATATAACCAACGTGGTAATGTCAGCCTAGCATCAGACTGAATAGGCAGTCCAACGCACTCTAGCCTAGTGATCCCAATAAAGATCCCCTGCATAATAGTAATTTCCCCTATTAGTAGATGGAAGGTGTGAGTAGAATCCATCCATCGCTCTATCATGGTAGTGATAACGAACCTACTCACCTCTTCTCCATACTTGTGAATCAAGAGATGTATTGACCAAAGAAGCTTTGGTCAACTCTAACATGGATCTCTTGAGGCAATTGAGAGTACCACTCATACACTTCTCAGATGCTACCAACTCTAACGATCGTCTACTCTCTCTACAAATTATAAATTTTAAGTTAGGTTTTTGAAAAAACCAAAAAATTGAACCAAAATATAAGAAACTCACCTTCTTGGGAGGATCTTGGGACCTGTGGGAATCTATGGTAAATGTTTCTACAATCGGCTTGCCATATGAAGCTCTAAAGTAAGGATCACGGGTGGAATGCTTAATTAGTGCATAGCTTGGGTTTGATTTTGAGTCTTAGGGTGTTGGTTGAATCATACTTCTAGCCATTTTCAAAGAAGCAATGGATTTTAGGTGTTGAAGTTAAGAGAAAATCAATTTGGAGTGTGGAAAAAAATGATTTTCGAAGGAAAGGCTTTGGAACTTATATTTCCTACGTGATGTACGTGGCATATAATGCTATATGCTCCACACATAGCAAATTTTGCTAATGTGTACCTGGTTTCCATAAAGATACACTCATGGAATTAGGCTTATCAAAAAATTTCAAAATTTTAGGAGATCATTTTCCCCAAGGAGTCCAATTTTCATGACCCATAACATTTGAAAAATCCAAAAAATTGGATAGAATACAGTAGACTGATACTTAAAAATTCATGCATTTTTTCTAGACCATTTCAATTCCAATTTCATTAAAAATTATTTTTCCATGTCTAGAATAGACAAGAAATTGATTCAAGTATACTATCAATTTTAGTCAAGTCTTTAACTTTTAGTCAAGCCATTGGTCAGATAGTGTCATATTCTAATAGTGGGTCCTAAATGTAATCTTTGTAGATATTAGACACTTATTTGATGGTATGAGCATTTGATCTAACAGTTGATTACTTTAGAACTAGCAATCATTCACCTTGATCCAGTAATTGATCACCCAAGTTCCATAGTTAACCACCTGATCCAACAACGATCGTGAGATCAAAAATTTGACTCTTAAACCCTACAGCAGATATATGAACTTAGATTTCAGGTGATTTTTTAGCCTCATAGTAAAACCATCGGCTTAGCAATGACCTGATCAACATTCATTATCTCACTTGAGCATAGGGCTTCTAGTGGCAAAATTGGGTTGCAAGCCTTAGCATGAGCACTTTCTAATCAGTATTGATCATTTCGCCCAAGCACCAAGCTCTCAATGGTAGTATTAGGTATCTTTTCTCCTCGATGGAGTTGCAAGCCTTAGCATGAGTACTTTATAATCAGCATTGATCATCTTGCCAGAGCATCGGGCTCCCAATGGTAGTATTTGGTATCTTTTCTCTTTGACGAAGTTGCAAGCCTTAACATGAGAATCTTTTGATCAAGTACTGATCATCTCACCTAAGCACCGCACTCCTTGCTAATTTTCCTCGATAGAGTCACAAGTTTCAGCTTGGGTATCGGGCTCCTAATGTTATAATTAAGTCATCGGCCTTAATATCCCTAATGGATTGCATACTCTTCCCCAGTGAAGTTGAAAGCCTCAGCATGAGCATTTTGATGAAGTCTTCCCCAACAGATCACTTTCACATCCCCAGTGGATTCCAATTTTCCCTATGGAGTTGCAAGCCTCAACATGAGCATCTCGCAAGCCTCAGCATGAGCATCTCTTAAACCTCAGTATGAGCATTTTGCAACCCTCAGTATGAACATTAGACCTCAATATAAGTATCAGTTAGGTATTCTTTTTGCTTTTGGTGAAAATTCATGTTATGATTAGGTGTCTTTATGATAACTTTTGCTTGTATCACCTCAAAATGGTCCTAATCAAGTGGCAAACTATTGACCCTTGAGCCTCCCTTAAGTGTTCTGGACATACAAAGCATGTTACATTTTACTTGTGGAAGGTGGATCATATAACATGCATTTCATGATATATGCAGCTCATAATGCTACATGCTACATATATCGTGAAAATGTACACATGGTAGGGCAGCCTTTTCCCGAGCAAATCTAATATGCTCCATATGGCACCATGCCTTAGGGTCATAAGTGATGCTTCTTTGGCCTTGGAGTGAAAGTGCAGTTTTCTCAAGGGACTACCTCGAGGAATAAGATGGACTCAAAAGAGTCATAAAATGGAGTTTCCACCGGATGGTTCTGGATTTTGTTCTAACAACCTATAGCATGAGTGCTAAGTTAAATCTTTTAAAAATGGGTTAAGGTGGTGAAGATCTATTTTTTGAGAGTTTCAAAATTCAATTTTACTATTTTAGTTAGGTTAATTGTACTAAGCAGACAAGTAAGCAAGAGCATAAAATAAGCACGCAATGTGACATATTATAGCAATAATCATAATATAGCACATGTGATATTATGAAAAGATCATGACATCATGACATGGCAAGTATGGCATGGTATCATGATATGGCAATCATGGTGGATGAGGCATAATGTGTGTATGTCATAAAGAATGATATGACATGACATGGTAAAATGATAGCATAGCATAAGTATGATATAGAATAGTGACATGGCATATGCATGACATAACATAGTGACATGGCATAATGATAGGACATTTATATGACATGACATAGTGATGTGACATTTGTATGACATGGCATAGTATAGGCATGACATATCATATATCATAGCAAATATAATGGCATAATAAAACACATTCACATGAATAAACATTAATAATGGTCAGTGAAAGGAATCAAGAGAGATAGGGAATATATGAGGGAATAAAGCCAAATTACACATGTCAGGGAAAATTACTAAAATAGGGGTCTATTCTATTACAAAGATCTTTGATAATACAAAAATCTAAAATGTGTAGTAACATCTCCTCCTTTTAAGAAAATATTCTTGAGCGATACGAGCTAAAATGCATAAAAATAGAAAATGCAAATAAAAGATACTAAGCAATAAAAGGAATGTTATGATTTTTTTTATCAATCCAATGTCATATGAAGGCATAAATGAAGGATCAAACCCTTAAAATGTATTGGCAACATTCATGTAAAAAATTAATAACTACGAGTCAAATCATGAAAAATCAATTTTATGCAAAATCGAACGTAGTCCTAATGTGAAGATTCTAAGATCATTTATAACATCACTTAGAATTAAATCAATCATTCAATCAAGGTTTATAATAGCAATAAACATAAAATTACAATCAAAATAGCATTTAATTAAATAATTAAGCAAAATTGGATTGGTTTGATGGCAAAATCAATTAATTTGATAATGATAATCAAAATTGAGAGACTTTAATATCCTTAGCATTAATTAGAGTAGGGATTCAACACTCAATTTAATCAATCATATCAATTGTAAACAATTTAAGTCAAAAATAGCATTTAACTTTATTAATTAATTTTGAGGCCAAAATTAAAGAAATTGCAATGATTTATGACAAATCTAAATCACTTGAATCACTTTGAGACTACAAATGTTATTAGAAACATCAAGAAAATTGAAAACTAAAGTGAAATTGATTGAAAAATGTTAGATTTCTATCAACCTAAAACAATATATGCTTCATACAAAGTAATATATATGTCATATATAATAAAAATTTGACTCTATACGTTGCACAAAGTGGTATGTGTGACACAAGAAGTATGGAATGAACTCGATATGATGTATATAATGGTATATATGATACATATAGTGTTCTTTGAAAAAAAGATCGAGTTTCATGGTGAAAATGTAAATATATGCCAATTATTTGATTGTTACATACCATTTAAGACATTTGCAAGTCTTAAATGGTACTGTAGCATTTAGGATAACAACTAAAAACTCAAATTAAGTCATGAAATTAAATGAAATCAAGGAGAATAAGGAGAAAATCACTTACCAAAGCTAGCAAAGTTTTGGCCTCCAAATCCAAACATGAATAAGGTTTTTAATGAGATTAATTAGTCATTAAACCTTTAAACATTTAATTAAGTGAGATTTAATTCCAAAGATTTTTAGTTCTTAAGATTAAATTATTTTTGACCTCTTTAAAGTCAACACCTAAAGGGTATTTATAAGATCCATTGGGTAATGAGCGAATAATCAATTGGCAATGTGTGGAAAAGTGGGTTTTTTAAACTATATGCATCGCACATAGTAATATATATGATGTATATAATTGGAAAATCAACTATATATGTGCCACTTGGTTTTGATAACGAGAATCCACGTTAAGCTGTACCAAGAGAGGAGCAACTTCATATGCCACCTTATACGAGCCAAAAGCTAGATGTGTCATATGATCAGATGACTTATGGCATTGCAAAAAGCATGTATACAACTCAGATTTGAAAATAGTGCATTGTACTAAGTCGTATAGAGAAAAATCCAAAAATGCACGTCTGCACATGAAAATCCAGTGTCAATAATTATTTATTGACTTCAAAGTTCTCCTGTAACAATAGATTTTGTAGGCCCTCAACCATGGGGACTTTATCACCCCGTCAAATCTTGTTAAGGATAACGAGAAGATGGTTAACTTATATGACATTAAGATGGATGATGATACTCTAATCTGAATGCATGATGTTTGTAAGACCACTGAATGGATAATGACACTCTAGTTAAGTAGGTACAATCTATTATGAAGACCACAGGCATGGGGTCTGACCTCAATTTTTATGAGTTCTTTATCAAAGCTATATAGGGGATGCTTAATAAGTTTAAACTCCTAGATATTCCTAAGCATAGCAAAGTTAAGGATTCAAATAACCATTTGAAGACCTATACCATGATCATGACCATCATTGATCTATCAAACAAGTAGATAATCTAACTTTTCATCATCTTATTAGAGGGACCAATGCTGGCTTGGTATCACAGCTTTAACAAGGCAACCATGACCAAATGGAAGCCTTTTTTGCACTACTTTTTATAAGAGGTATGGGTTCAAGTCCTAATTTGATATCATTTTAATAGATTTGGAGATAATCAAGCATAAGCATAATAAGTCCTTCATAAATTACTTTGAATGATGGATGGATTAAGTGGCTCTTGTTAGATAAAAACCTTTAGAATCAAACATGATCAACAAGCTCATCATAGGATCACTACCACTCTACCAGGATAAGCTAAAGTATCAAATATTTTATACCTTTAAGGACATTTACTTGATTAATTAAAGGATTGAGCAGACAAAGGGGTTGAAAAAGAAGGTGTCTTCCTTTACCAAGCCCAAAACCACTACCTACACCTAAGCATAATACAAATCCTTACACATCAATGCCTTACAACTACCTTCCCAAATTCTCTAAAATACTAACCAACCCTGAAGATTCTTAAATCTTGGAATGTTACTTTCTAAATTTTTTGAGTGTCTTCTCAAAGAGAGGATGAGTCAACAACTACTCAAAAATCCAACAAGTCTAAATTAGTACAAAGCTAGCTAAGTTTGCTAAATTGAGACTCCTAAGCTAGCTAACCTTGCTATAAAGCCTTTTAAGCCATAGAAAGGACTTGGTACTAATAAGATATCTTCTTGGGTTTATAACATGATGAGAAATTGCAAGGTTTTCACTCCTCATAACCTTAGGAGGAAACCAAATAACTTAAAGAAGCCAATTGAGATAAGACCCATTATAAATAAGGCTAGTCCTAGCAATGCACTAACTTCATAACCTATTGATAAAAATAAAGAGGTTTCTCAACTTGAGGATGTAATGATTAAATAATTAAAGATGTAAGTTAACATCAATTTTTACCTTGTCTACCTCAATACCATATTTGTAGATCTTATGACCAAGCATAACACCAAATTTGCTTCCTTTCTTCTTACTAAAACTTTTTCTAAATTCTTCAAACATAACTCAAATGAATCTCTAAATACCAAAAAATCACCCATAAAAATTTTCATAAAATCCTCAATCATATTCATAAAAATGGTTACCATGCACCTTTGTAAAGTAGTAAGTGCATTGAATAATTTAAAAGGCATACACCTATAAGCAAAAAGTCTTATATGGATATATAAATGTAGTTTTATTTTGATCTTTTCGATAAATGAAAATTTGATTATACACTAAATATCCATTAAGAAAACAATAGTAAGAGTCTCCCATAATATTTTCAATCATTTAATCTATAAGAGGGAGAGGGAGAGGGAGATGATCTTTTCTTGTGGCAGAATTAAGTTTTCAAAAATCAACTTGCCAACCCATAATAATATGAGTAGAAAGTAACTCACTACTACGATTTTCAATAACTATCATTCCCTTTTCTTAGGAATACATTGAAAAGGGCTTACCCATTCTCTATCTAAAATAAGATAGATAATACCTACATTAAGCAACTTAATTACCTCTTCTTTAACAACCTTTTTCATATTAGGATTTAAGTCATATTTGCCTCTTACAAACTAATTTGCATCCTTCCTCTAAATAGATCTTATGCATAATAACATCCTTACTAATCCTACATATGTAAGAAAGTTACCATCCTAATGCCTTAATGTGCCTTCTTACTATCTCAAGCAAATTGTTCTCTTAATTCATCATTAACTTGTTAGAAATAATAATAGGGAGGGTTTCATCCTTCCCTAAGAAAGCATACCTTAAGTATTCTAATAATCATTTAAGCCTTATAATTAAAGGTTTAATAATAAATGAAGGAGTAGGTGTTGTTTCTCTTACTAATAGCTTTAGCTTAGGTGGTTCAAAGCTTTCTTTACCTATAATCTCTGGTTCTACCACAATTATTACCATCTTTGGTTCTTAATCCATTGAAGCTAAGAAACACTCATTTATGATGTTAATTTTCATGCAAGACTCACCTTCTATGGATGCCTCATTACCTTCTTCATAGAAAATTTCACGTACTCCTCTTTAATCCTTAAAATGAGCTTCCTTTCATGCATATCTCATATTCAAGAAAGCTCATCCCAAGATTAGAGGGGAATTTACATCCTCATGAAAATCAAGCACCATAAAGTCCATTGGTATAATAAAATTTTCCACCTTCATCATGACATCATCCATAATTCTAAATGGTCTCTTCATCGATTAATCCACAAGTTGAAGCACCATGGATGTTGACTCGATTTCACCAAGACTTAATCTCTAAAAAAAATATAGCATCAAGTTGATACTTGCACTTAAGACACATAAATATTTATTAAACTCAATACTACCAACCTCATAAGAAATAGTGAAGCGTTTGGGATCTTATAACTTAAAAGGCATAGTAATTGAGATAATTGTGCTACAATTCTCGGTCAGTGACACCATTTAATTATCATCAAGATTCTCTTATGGGTTAAAATGACTTTCAAAAATTTTTCATATCTAAGCATGCTTTCTAACATCTCAACAAAAGGTAAATTAATTTGCAATTCTTTAATTTTTCAATAAAATAAGCAAATTGAGAATTTACCTTATTTTTTGGAGCCTTTGGAGGAAAGTTACCTATGGAACTTATTTACAGGATAAATGTTCAGTGTCCTTCTATCCTTTTAGGTTTTTTCTCTTACACTAAATCTTATCATGATTATAAGAGTCCTCTTTCTCCACCTCCACATTCTAACTTTTACCATTATCATGAGGCACATATCCACATCATGATTGCATGTTGACATCTTATCATATAGTTATTTCTCCTATGATATAACTTATAAATGTAAACCATGCCTTACTTGGGTTTGTGAAATGCACTAAGGTATCGCCATTATATGTTAGTATATGTTACACCCGCGTTTAGGACCTTAGTAGTTTGTGCGTATGTGTATGATTGCTAGGGTCTATGTATGTGTGAATACGTGTATATATATGTGTATGTATGTATTTGATGAATATGATATGATGTTGTTGTTAATGTGAGAATGCATATTTATGGGAATGTGAAGCAATGGATTTGATACATGTGTTCTGTGATTTGGACGTTAGATTATGAGGGTGTTGCCACCTTCTTGAGATTTCTCGGAAGTGTAAGGGGTAACCACCATGTTAGGTGATGTGAGTGAGTTTTAGAAGTGTTTGTGTCTGACAGGTGAGTTAAGCACATTGGTTTGGGATAGGAAGAGAGAATTGTGGAGTTTTAGAGAGGGGAACGGACATACGGAATTACGTACGGGCGAACCAAATAGAGCAGTTGAAGGGATTTTGGGTCCTGGAGGACGTACGAACGTACAAAAGGGTGGTACGGCCGGATGCCAACTCGCAGGAATTTGGGTGCATCAAGAACATCAAGTATGTACAGGCATACTAAATGCGATATGGGCGTACCATTACTCATAGGAGTTATGTGCATCAGAAGTTTTAGTTCGGTACGGGCGTACCAAGATCCGTACGGTGGTACGCGACTTATGTTGACCAGTCAAAAGGATAAGTATTAAGGTTTTCTTTAGTTTTTATCACTTACTTCTAAACCTTTTTAAACATTAAATTAGAGCTCCTAAAGCACAGGGAAAGCATGAGAGCTAGAAGTTACCGCTAGAGGCCGATAATACCACGATTATGGGCTTATGTTAGCAAGCTTCTTATTACAGGTTTGTGCTAGTTTATGTTGGATGTATGGGTTCATGCTAGGTATGTTATATACCTATTATTTGTATAGGCTAGTGATGTTGTTTGGCTTATTTCTCCATCTTGAGACTTAAGTAAGGTCTATGAATGATGTTTGAGATTGGTTAAATGATTGCTACGACATTTCTCTTGTTTTTATAATGAAAAGGGTTGATGCCTTGTCATGAAGCATATTGCTTGGAATGTTCATAGCATGCATGGTGATCGAAGAAGAAAAGAGTAGAAAAGAAAGAAAGGAAAGATAGAGTGATGAGAGCAAAGCTAAGCTCTAGGCATGCTGGGTCAATCATGTTAATGAGATTCCGTTAAGGGATCATATAGATTTCTGCCCTCCCAATAGGAGATGAGTCTCGAGACATACAGTACGAAAAGGGTGTATAGCACCATACAGTTAAATGCCCTCCTTCGGGAGATGAGTACCGGTACATACAGGGACCCAGTATGTGCGAAAGGAATGTGCACAATTACAGGAAAATAAGAGTGTTTATAAGAATGGTGATGAGGAGGGAGAGTGCAAAGCATGGATGCATTTACATTGCATTTATCGGAAGTAAATTCTGTGACGTTATTAAGGTTTTGGCTATATGCTGCTTTGTATGTGTATGATTATCTATGGTTACCTAGCACCACTGAGTTTTATACTCAGCATTTATCATTTGATGAAC
>CANYBF010173693.1:0-11972 GCA_948192965.1 Dalechampia spathulata
AACAAAGTTAGATAACAAGATAGGTTTTGGTTTTTAACCAAACCTCATGAAACTTCATGTTTTCGGCTTTAACATGAAGAATCACCAAGAAATAGGTCCGGTCATGGAGAAAATCAAAGAAAACCATAAGTATTTCAACCTTAACTTATCATACACTTAAGTACCTTGCTTATACTTGAAAAATCTGATACAAAAGAGAAGGAAAAGCTTGCGGTTTGCTTGATGGAAGAAGAATATATGCACTCTCTTAAAGAAACAAGAAGAAAATGGATATATATTGTCTTGAACTTAAGCCTTTTACTTAAAACTTGTAAGATTCATGAGATTTCAAAAGAAAAATAGAGAATAAATGAAGAACATGTCTGCTGCTTTGAAAGAAAATAGAGAAACTAGGGTTAAGTCAAGAAGAAAGAAGATAAGGAAGTGATAAATAAGAAATGAGAGGTTTTGAAAGAAAAAGAGATATGGAGGATGAGGATTTTGGCCAGATGGAAAAACAAATGAATAATTAAGGGAAATGAGGTCCAAATGAGATGAAATTTTGGTTGGATGCATTTCATTTGGACAAAGTTCCATTTTAGTCCCTAAACTACACCAAACTACCCCTTTTAGCCCCTCAACTTAAGTATTTTCTTACATTTATTTTTAAATCCTCCAATCATAACTTAAATTTCATTTTATATACTTAAAATATACTCTACACCTTCTATTTTAAATTCAAATACCATCCATCAATTCTCCAAACCAATTAAATTAATATTCCCACATTCTCTCTCCATCCACTAACACCTTTTTCAAAACTACTTTTCCAATTTCCTATACAACTTTTTCAAATACCAATCCCACTTCTATTTATTTATTCTAATTCAAATCTACTTTGAATTACCCTATTTTAATCATATATTTATCTATTTATTTATTTCCATATCACTAATTTAATTATCATGCATTAATGATATCATAATACCACTTTATGACATCATCATGTCATCTAAATTTAAAATTACTAATTTTACTTTTTTAATATTTACATTTTATTATTTAACCATACTAACTCATCATTAATTCATAATTATTCATTTTATAAGAAAAATCAATTTAATTTCACTTGCTTACATCATCATTACTCAATGATGACATCATAAATAATTTTTAATTGAATTTTTTTGAAATTTGCATATACCTAATTTAAGTTAACACAAACACTTTAAGCATAGTAAATTAATCAAATTAAGTGTTTTTAACATCAAAAACATCGATTTAGTACCATTCAGGGGTCATTTCAGTAGTTTTGGTAAAATTTTCAATTTCATCATTTGAGCTATAAACTTTAATCTTATCATATGCTTATTATCATAATGATAATTTCACATCATTTTCACATCAATAGCATATAAAACAAAACATTTCAAGTAGTTTTATGAATGAAATATGCGTGCTCATTTCAGGATATGACAATGTATGAAATGGATGATGTATGAAATGGATGATACATGATACTTCATCATGATGCTTACATAATTTTATCATAGCATCATGACATAATGCATACATATCATGACATAGACATATTCATATTCATGGCATGACATGGAGAAGTAAGAAAGGAGAAAATGAGCAAATGTAATACAATGATCAATAAAAAGCATACTGGGTCATAAAGATAATGGATTCCTTAAATGGAATCATACAGTTACAATGGCTCTCCTAATGGAGATGAGGTTCACAGAATCCTAAAATTATAGTATATGGCCTCCTATAGGAGTTGAGTACCGTTACCTAGAGGGACTTAGTACAAAAAGGGATTGTGTACAATCAAACAGAAAAGAAATGAAATGTTACAGGAAAATCAAAGGGAGAATGCAAAGCATGAATGCATTCTCATTACGTACTACAAGTGCTAATATATATTAATGTTTACAAAAATTTAGTGGTTTCTATATTGTATTTTATTTAAAGAAAGAATGCAGAACATGGTCTCATTCTCATAAAGATGATAAAATGAAATGATAAAGGAAACTGAGGAAAGTACATAGCAACATGACATTCATAATACATACAACATTGCATTACTACATAATGATTCATATATAATGATTAGAGCTTATGCTCAAGAGTAACAATGATCATGCTAATAGAATGATGAATGCACTACAATCGTGCTTATATAGAGATGTACATTGAGTAATGAAGTACAGTACAGTATGTTGAATAATGATATAGATACATTGATAAATGGATGTTTACAGTGCTAATGCACATGGCATAATTATACCATAAAGGAAATGATATACAGTTATTTAAGTTTATGCTCATAGACAACAATGTTATGTTTGGAGTATGATGTTATTCACTGATGGTATTTATATGATGATTGTTTATAGAGATATGTAGATAGAGATACTGATTATGTAGATTAATATACTTTGAATTAATAAGGAAAAGAGTATATAATAAGTTTAAGTATGAAACTTGTATTTTTTATAGGTACACATTAAAGGTTATAGTTTCAATGGATACATCTGATGTTGTATCATGCTAAATGAGCTATTATAGAATTACAATGAATGATTTATAATATTATGGATAAACTATGTTTATGAAGGATAATTATGCATATGAGTTACTTGATAATACTATTCTTGACTATTTATATTATGATGTAACTATGTTTATGATTAAGATCAACTTAAACTACAATTGATTGATATCATGAAAGATATTATGAAAAACGTGATTGGTTTATATTTACTATGCTTCATGATTATAGCACCACTGAGTGAAATACTTAGCATTCGTCATTTAATAGACGCAGGTTAGCAGATGGCATTAAAACACACGGATCTCATGGTACCCGTTCAGCAGTACTCCCTTTCATGGCAAGGACTTAGATTAGTTTAATGTTTTTCTTATATAGTATTGTTATGCAAAAAGGGTGATGTAGTAAGGCCATAAACACATGTATGCGAAGTGAGTTTTGATATTCTTAATTATTTTTCTTCAGACCTAAAATGTAGTAAGAATTTTACATGTATCAATTTATGAGTTATAAACATCATAGGGTTTTCAGTTATATGAATATAAAGTTTTACAAAGATAGAGTTGGTTTTAAAAGTGAAGTAATAAAAAAAATTTATATCCCTTGTAGGATAATCAATGGTTTCCATTTATTAGAGATTATTCATTATTCTACGGGAGCATGTTGCATCTGGAGAGGGGTGTAACATACCACAAGCCATAATGCATTATTCCAATCAAGTATTTGAAAATTCTTTTCACATCACTCAAATGAGATTCCCTAAGAGATGATTGAAATCTAGCACACATACATATAGTTAACATTATATCAGGCTTAGAAGCAGTTAGGTAAAGTAAGCTACCTATCATACCTCTATACTTCTTTTGATCAACATGTTTGTCACTTTCATCCAAGGAAAGCTTTATGGTAGTGTTCATAGAAGTCTTGATGGCTTTTGCATCTTCAAGTCCAAATTTCTTGAGCATTTCTTATGTATACGTGACTTGGTTGATGAAGATCCCATCTTCATATTGGTTGACTTGAAGTTCTAAGAAATACTTCGACTCTTCTATCATGCTCATCTCGAATTCTCCTTGCATGCATTCAAAGAACTCTTTACATAATTTTTCATTAGTAGCACTAAATATGATATCATCCACATAGATTTGAACAAGTAAAATATCATATTTGTAATGCTTAATGAAAAGTGTTGTATCTGCTTTGCTTTTTTCAGAACTATGATCAATAAGAAAAGAACTTAACCTATCATATCAAGCTCTAGGGGCTTGTTTAAGGCCATATAAAGCTTTAGCAATTTTAAAAACATGGTTTAGAAATTCAAAATCTTTAAAACTAAGGGGTTGTGCAACATAAACTGCTTCATTAATAATACCATTTAGAAAAGCACTTTTCACATCCATTTGAAATAATTTGAAATTCATGTGAGATGTATATGCCAACAACATTCTAATGGCTTCTAATCTAGGTACGGGTGCAAAAGTTTCATTAAAATCTATGCCCTCTTCTTGAAAATAACCTTATGTTACTAACCTAGCCTTATTCCTAGTTATGGCACCACTTTCATCAAGCTTATTCCTAAACACCCACCTAGTTCCTATAACAAAAGCATCTCTAGGCATAAATACTAAGGTCCATACCTTATTCCTATCAAACTGGTTCAATTCATCTTGTATTGCTAACACCCAAATATCATCATTCAAGGCATCATTAACATTCTTAGGTTTAATTTGAGAAATAAAAGCAAGATTGTTATGAATATCCTTATAATGAGAAAGAGTAGTTACCCCTTTGGATGTTTCACCTATGATTTGCTCCTTGGAGTGTCCCTTAGGAAATTGCCACTTCTTTAGAAATTCATGATCGATGTGAGTTGCAGCAAGGTGAGGAGGAAGATCATTCACTTCTTCCTTTTCAACATCATTTAGGATAGCTTCTTATTAGTTCTCATGTTCTTCTCCTTGTTCTAAAAGAATTTCTACATCATCATCAACGATGTCCTTTCTTGGACCAAGGGAGTTAGTCTTATCAAAAACAATATGCACGGATTCCTCTACAACCAAAGAACATTTATTAAACACCTTATATGACTTGTTAGATGTTGCATATCCTAAGAATAAACCTTCATTAGTTTTTGAATCAAATTTCCCAAGGTTATCCTTGGTGTTTAAAATATAGCACTTGCAACCAAATACTCTAAAGTATAAAATTTTTGGTTTTTTACCATTCCATAGCTTATAATGACTTTTTTTTAAAATTAGTTTTAAATGAACTTGATTTAAGACATAACAAGCGGTGTTGACCGCTTTACTCATTAAGCATTGTATGTACCATGTCACAAAGAGTTCAATTTTTCCTTTCAACTACCTCATTTTTTTGAGGAGTTCTAAGAGATGAAAAGTTATGACTAATACCATGCAAATCATAAAATGACTTAAAACTGTCGTTTGAAAATTCTTTTCCATGATCACTTCTAATAGAGGAAATATAATAACCCTTTTCATTTTTCATTCTTTTAGTCAAAGTTTAAAAAGTATTAAATGCATTATCTTCATGAGCTATAAATAAAACCCAAGTAAACCTAGAGTAATCATCAACCATAATAAGTGCATAATGCATGCCTCTTAAACTAGCAATCCTAGTAGGTTCAAACAAGTCCATATGAAGTAGTTGAACAGGTTTTATAGAAGTTACCTTTTTTTTTTTACCTTAAATGAGGATTTCACTTGCCTTCCCATTTGGCAAGCTTCATATACCTTATTCTTAGCAAATTTGATCTTTGGAAGTCCTACAACTAGTTCATCCTTAGCGAGATCGCCAATGCTCTCGAAGCTAGCATGTCTAAGCCTTCTATGCCAAAGCTAAAAGTCCTCACTTATAGAAATAAGACACTTAACACTTTTGTTAGAAAATGACTCTAAATCAATTACATAAACATTTTCTATTCTTTCACTTTGAAAAACTAATTTATTATCACATATTCTATAAACAAAGCATCCCTTGGGATAAAAAACAACCTTATAACCATTATCACAAAGTTGACTTATACTCAATAAGTTATGCTTTAACCCTTCAAACATTAATAATTTATTTATGGAAAAGTTAGATTCCTTACCAATCTTGCCAATTTAAACCACTTTACCTTTGGCATTGTCTCCAAATGTGACATTGCTGCCATCCCATTTTTCAAGGTTGGAGAAGAGGCTTGCATTACCAGTCATATGTCTTGAATATCCACTATCAAGGTACCATTTATGTATATTAATCTTGGATCTTAAGTATACCTATCAAGATAAGTATAATCACTTTTTCTTAGGTACCTAAATGTATTTAGGCCTTTGGGGGTTAGAAGCATGCATATCATCATTCCAATGCATTTTTCTAATGAAACATCTATTGGTGGTATGTCCTTTTTTATTATAATAGTGGCATATGACATTCTTAAATCTAGAATGATTATGCATATACTTCTTTTTAAATGCATAAGGATGAATATGATTACATGAACATGAATAATGATGCACTTTATTGGTATGCATTCTATTAGTCTTATGATGAACATGTTTCTTTTTGAAATCCTTTGGTTTTTATGTTGAAGTGGAGGCTTTAAAAAAAACCGTGCCCTTAGAAGTGTAGGAAGAGTTTTGGTTCAAACCAATACCGTTTTTATTACCAGTAAGTTTTTGGTGTTTCAAGGTAAAATCAATCTTAACTTCATCTCATTCAAACCTAGACAAATTATCTTTCAATAAACTCTTTTCTTGTAAAAGTCTAGCATTTTCACCCTTTAAACTTTTGTTTTCCTTTTCAAAAGTTTCAAGCTTTGTTTTACAAGAATCAAATTCATTTTGCAAAACATTTTTCTTTTTAGAAATGCATGCATACTTACTTCTAAGTGATTGATGTTTCCTAGCTGAATGTTCATACTTTTTTAACAAAGCTTCTAATGCATCACATTCATCATCATCATCATCATCATCATCATCATAATCATCATTGCTATAATAAGATTGAGATGATGTGGTTACCTCATCCTTCTCATCGTCCATGAATGCTATGAAGCAAAAGTTTGTTGCTCCTCCATCACCAGACATATCCTCATTCATCTCCTTATCATCATCCCATGTTGCCTTTAATGCCTTCTTCTTGAAAGGTTTGGATGGTTTGTTGAGATGAGGGCATTTATTTCTCATGTATCTCAGCTTGTTACATTTATAGCAAATGGTTGGACTTCTTCAAAAGTTATCCCTTTAGTTTAAGTCCCATCTTGCCTCAAATGGCTTCTTGCCATCCTTTTCAAACTTCTTCTTCTTCACAAGAAGAGTCTTGATAAGTTTGGAGAGAAGGCAACTTCATTATCAATTTCCCCTTCTCTTGTTGAAGAGGTATCTTCTTCTTTTCGATGCTTTAAGTGAAATCCCTCTCTATTTGTCTTCTTTTACCCCTTGCTTGAGGGTAATCTTATGTGTGAAAAGCTTTTTAAGTAGTACATTCATTGACAGAATCGACAAGTCATTAGCTTCTTTAATGAAGGTTACTCTAGCCTCCCAATCCTTCTTTGGTAGTACCCATAAGATCTTGTTATTGATGTCTTCTTTTTAATACATCTTGCCTAACTTTATCAATCCATTAGTAATCACAATGAGGCAGTTGTACATCTCTGAAATAGACTCATTTGCCTTCATAGTGAATAACTTGTATTGATGAGTTAACAGTTGAATCTTCTTAGTTCGGACTTGATTGGTTCCTTCGTGATGAGTTTTCAAAGTGACCCAAATTTGCTTGGCCATAACACAATGCAAGACACGCCCATATTCTTCGTGACTAATTACACAATAGACTATGTTTATTGCTTTCTTATTTCATGCATTCACCTTAAATTCCTTTCAAGTCTAAGTTACCTTATCCTTAAGAGAAGTAACTCCATCAACTGTAATTATTGGTGAAGAAAACTCATTCTCTATCAAGTCAAACAAATCAACTCCATCGCTCTCTAAGAAGACTTCCATTCAATGCTTCCAATATGGATAATCCGTGCTATCAAAGAAGAGGGGTCTTGTGCATGATTGACTTTCAATACTTTAGGTTGCCATAGGATCTTTCACTCTAGAATTTTACGTCCATTTCTCTTAAGTCTTCCACTTAGGGTTCCACTAATCATAATCAATTAATACAATAAGGATTCCTTATAATGAATCCTAACCCTAGTATTTTCAAGCTCACACTCAAACCTTTACAATGATATTAATTTTACAAACTCACAATACAAGATAATGCCCAAGCATTAATCATACACAAACCCATAATTACAAAACCTAACACTTAGGTTATGAGAATGGAATACAATGAGTTTTACAACCAAGATTGAGAATACAACAAGTAAACTTACTTGCAAATGAAGTTCATAGCTCAAATGAAGCTTAGCACAACAAAGATAGCCATTAGAAATTGAATAGAAAGTATATATTCTAAAATAGATCTGTTAAAAAGTGTTTAAAATGAATCTAAAGAGTGCGAACAGCCATACGAATTCCCGTATGCCCATACCAATTTAAAAACATATATTCAAACATAATGTAAAAGCTTGGTACGGCCGTACCACACATTGGTACACTCATATAGAAACAAAATTACTGACAAACAAAATTTTTGAGAACTATAGTACGGTAGTACCTCCCATTGGTATGCCCATACAGAACCAAAACTACTAACAAGTAAAATTCCTGAGAGCAGTGGTACGGTCGTACCATCCATTGGTACGCCCGTACCAAACCAAAGGTATTGACAAGCAAAATTTCTGAGAGCAACGGTACGTCCGTACCATCCATTGGTACACCCATATAGGACTCAGAAAATCAAGGCCAACTTGGTAAAGTCAGTCGTATGCCCGTACCATAAAGCACATAGAATTGGTACAACCGCACCAAAAATGGTACGCCCATACAACACATAGTAAAGTCAATCCAACTTAGTACGGTCAACCGTATGACCATACCACATAACAAACACAAGTGGTACGCTTGTACCAAACATGGTATGCCCGTACCACACATAGAAAAATTATTTTAAATTACAAATAACTTAAATTGAATAACACAAAATACATACATCAAAATCTAGGGTCTAATAAAAACCCTTCATTTTTGTAGTTTTTCATTTTATTTTTAATTGTATGGAATAATGTAAAATAAATTATTGTATAGTTTATTTAGGATTTGGTTTTAATATTATGCTATATCAAAATGCAACTTACATAGAATATAAATTACTTATAACCTCCATAATTCACTTTAAAAAATAATTGATTAAAAGAATACTAATCAATTAATTAATCACTAATTATTTATAACAACTAATAAGATTTCATGTTAATTTTGATAATAATCATAATTAAATAATATTTTCAATTATATGATATAAAATTTATAAATTAATAATTATTTCTTGTAATACATTTTCTTAAAAACTCCATAATAAAAATAAAATGTAAAATAATAAAATTAAAAAAACTAATAAATTTATTGTTTTCATCAAAATTAAAATTTCAATCTGATTTATTTTTTTGTTAGCTAATTAATTAATGTGTTAATTAAATTAGTTAAGTTAATTAATTTTTAGTTAAGAATTGGTAGTTAAGTATGTAGAGAAAAATAATAACAAAATAGTTCATGAGAAAAATAGAAAGAGTAATTATTAAATATGGAGAATTGACTTAAGAAATAGTTATTAAATACAAGAAATTAACAATTTGTTTAAAGAACTAATCATTCCTTTACAACTATAAATACTGATAGAAGAGGGAAGGGGACATAAAATGCTACCAACCTACCAATAAAAAGTCTAGAAACCAACAACCAATCAAAAAATAGATTTAAAGACCAATGAAAAGAAATACATCGCAAACAAAATCAAAAAAATTCAAAAGCTCTAATCTATCAAATTTATTTCCTTAGATACGAAGTTTATTTCTTCTTAATGCCAATAATAACCTTTTAAATCATTTCCAACTTATACATTCATTTATTTTAATAAATATCAAACATTTTAATTTTGACATGTCTAAGCAAATTATGGTAAAGGTTCTCAGGGACTCTAATTATCATTACAAATTGGGTGCAAATCATTAGTTTGAGGAAACTTAAAATACTCTGGTATGTACAAGAATAAATTCCTAAAATTATTGAAAATGATGATTTTGACATGCTCGATAGGATATGCTTTGATAAATGGCTAAAAAAAAGTGTTTTAGATAAAGATATAATCAAGTCTCGAGACTGGGAGGGTTTCTCTATAATAGTAAGACAAAATGACAATGTTATGGGTATTATGGAATAGTTCTATTTTTAAGAGTACTTTAAGAAAATAAATCCTTGAAGGTGTAAACTGATAATTAGAATCAAAATGTTGGAGGAAGTTCAAACAATGAATATATGAGAGGTATAAAAGAGTATATTAAGGAGACTTTAAAGGAAGATATGATTATAATAACCATCTCCTTAAAAAAAATATTATTGATAGCACCTTAACCGGATTTCAATAAATGTGAGTAAGGTGGTAGAAAAACTTACTATTCTACCATCTCTTCAAGGCTCAATTTCTATGAAGGAGGTGAATCCTTTACTTTCGAATAAACAAAGTTTTAAACAACTCAAGGGGTAAGTTTATGGTGTTGTCTAAGGTGTAAATGAAACAAAAAGGCTTCTCGAATACAAGTAGAGAAGAGGTATGATCTACCACATAAGAGGAGTGAAGATAACATGACACCCTAAGCTCATTTTAATGGTAAACCAATATCTTCTCATTAAATTTTTGCTAATACTAACTTCATTTTATAGTTTAATATCTATGATGTAGATGAAAGCAATAGATGAGGTCCAGGGGCACCCATTATATGATAAACATATATACTCCTTAGATGAACTATCAAAATTTGACTACAGGAATAGTGGAAGTTAATCCTATTTAGGAGGTGGCATTAGAGGGCAATGCTTATTGGTTGGTAAGTTTAGAAGAGGAATCACATATAAGGTGCATTAATGGAAAATATCTTAAGAGGTATCATCTTATTATACGATAATTTATGAAAAATCAAATTAAAAAATAGAATGTCAATTATGGCCAAGGTATAATCTAATTATTTTGTAGTTTTTAATTGTTAAAAGATGATATTTATAAGTCCATACACTTGATAGACTATCTAAGCTATTGGATTATAAATAAATAAAGTCAATCATACGACCACTTGTTTGTTTTTGTTATTTTGCATAGCAACTTGTTTTATTTTTTCAATACATGTTTTTATTTCTATTTTCATGAAAAGGAACAATATTGAAGTTGTTAAAAGGATTTTCACCTTTAAGGTAAGATTTTTATCCCTTAAGAAAGGTCTTGCATTCTTAAGGAAAAGTGTTTATCTGAAGAATTTACTAGTTTGAAATTAATTACTTGCTAGTAAATAGCCTTTAATTAAAATTTATGGATTAAATTTCTTGAGGAATATAAAATTTTGCTTAAAGAATGTAGTAATGTGGAGTCTTCGATTATTAATAGATGAGTTGACCCCTATATCATATTAAAATTTATGTCTTTTTTCTAAAAGATTTCTTTATGATTAGGTTTAATCACTAGGAATAGTAGACATATTTAGAGAATAAGTTAAAGCTTAAGCTCTTTAGAGGTATCTGGATTCATTTGTACAACCTAATCCTAAGGAACTACTATTATTAATTAATCCATATTTTATATCCTAAAGATCATTCATGTCTAAGGACCATTATTTACCTCCAAATTAAATTTTTAACTTAGATCCATTTTTTACTAGCTAATTAATTAATATTGTTAATTAAATTAGTTTAGTTAATTAATTTTTAATTAAGAGTTGGTAGTTAAATAAGCATATAGAGAAAAATGGCATGAAAGCAGTTCACATGAAAAATGAACAAAAAAATTATTAAATATGAAAAAATGACTGAAGGAATAGTTGGATATGGGAAATGGACAATTCCTTCAAGGAGCTAACTAATCCTCTATGATTATAAATATTAGTAGAAGAGGAAAGGGGCATACAACACCAACAATGAATCTTTAAAAAAGATTCAAGGATCAACTAACAAAAAAACATTACCATCAAAATTAGTAAATTTAAAAGCTAAATTCTATCTATTTATTTCCTTATATATGAAACTTGTTTCATCTTAATGCAAATAATTACTTTTCTAAATTATTTTCTGTTGGTTTGCTATATTATTAAGCAGCGGAAGAAATTTAAAATTTTTTTATTTAAATCAGCAAACCAAGAGAAGATCTTTGCATCAAAACATATGAAAACTAAATTAGAGATTAGATATGGCATAAGATAGTAACTCTTACATATCAATGCAGTTCTCCTTCGTTCTTGATCTCTATGTCGTTTATGGTTGTAGCAAACCAAAAACCA
>CANYBF010173976.1:0-14926 GCA_948192965.1 Dalechampia spathulata
AATAATAATAATTCAATAAATATTATTTCTTAACATATAACATACTAAATTATGATCACTTTATTTCTAAGAAAACTTTTTAATTTTTACTCGCTTATATCGTTAATATTTAATTATAACGTCAAAAATAATTTTTATTCCAAAATTTTCAAAATTCACATATGTCTTAATTAAGTTAACGTAAGCATAAAAGTCAAAACCATTTATTCAAATTCAAAGTATATAACTCAGAAACAAAGTTTGAGTACCGTTTTCCCTCAAGTTTAGGGGTTTGCGACGGAATATGAAATGTCCCTTTTTCAAGCTTGAAACGCATTTCTAATTATCATACTCACTATTCTATACCATTTTCACATCATTATCATAGAAATTTCATTATAACATTAATTTATAAATGCACGACAATTCACATAATGCAGGATGTGACAATCAACCAGGAAGTATGATCCCGTATATGAAAAAGACAGTTATCTTCTTGATAGCTCATTGACTTACTTACACCGCCTTATTGCTTATAGTCTATCTTGTTGGAATGATTCTCCTGGGATAATCACTAAGGTCGAGCTATTTTTACTGGACTACATTATGAAGAAAAGGTTAGTAAATTTAGGATACTTTGTTGCTATCCAATTCTAAGCTGCAGTTGTTGGGTTTAAAAGGCTGATCCTTGGGTACCTTATCACTCATTTGGCTATCCAGCTAAAGATATTTGACCCTACCAATCATAAATTACATAAGGCAATTGACTTGCTTCCTTTGAATGTCTTCACATTGGATAAGATGGGTCTGTTGCAAAAGAAGGACAATGCACCTGGCTTCAAATTTTAACGACCAAGGTTGATTATGCCCATAAATGAGAGAGTGTTTCAAAAGACTAAGGCTATCATAGGAGCTTCTCCTGTGACCACACCACCTCCCCCAATAGCAGGTCCTATAGATGCTGCTATCTTGAAAGAAATCAGTGCCCTTCAAAGGTAAATTGACAAGCTAACCACAAGCTTGGAGGAGTCAATGCAACAAATAATGCTACGTTTAGATGAAATGGATGTGGAGATTGGTGAGCTTCGCCACTCCTTTGAAATGCAACAGTAGGAAGTGAAGCATGCAGTATAATTCCCCTATCAGGCAATGTTCTAAATTTTTCCTATCTTTTATTTATTCATTGCTTCTGCTTGTATTTGTGTTGCTATGCTCATATTAGGACAATATGTCTTAAGTATGGAGGGGGATATTTGCATTGCTTTTCTATTGCTATTTTTACTATTGCATGCTTATGGTTAGATTTTTCAGGTTTTTTATCCTTTGGCAGATCTTGATCTAAAAATTTTTTTCTGAATTGCTACCACATTTATCCTTATTTTATGTCTTATCTTGTTTTATTCAAATTTTGTATATGCCTGTATTTGACCAAACCTCTTTCAGAACTTTATGTTATTAGAATTAATGTTATTTTCTAGTTTTCTTAGCATGTTCTGTTTTGATAGTTTATTTAAACTTTCAGTAATTTTGACTAAATCCTTAGTGTTTACTTGCAAAAGTTGTTGTTGCGCCTCACTTAATAATAAAACATTATGTTGGTATTTGGAAATCTTATTTTTATTTTGCTGAAATTCCTTGCCTACCAATATAATTTCACCAGGAAAGAAAAGAAAAATGAAAAAAGAAAATACAAGTGCTTAATACCTACATTTGGTCAGTTGTGAGTGGTATAGTACTCATAACCCCTTAAACGGATTGTGTATAGAGCAGCTAATGTAGGGAGAACTTTACTCTCTTGTAGGCTATTTTTCAGTTTGCGCAATGACACTTAAATAGGAATTTTTATTTTTGCACCTTTATTAATTGAAATTAAGAGGATCGGGCCTAGTTTTCCCTTAAGACGTTTTGTGAATAGAGTCATTGGCAATGAGAGAGTATCCCCCTTTATTGGGTTGTTTTTCAGTTTGCACAATGACACTTAAATAGGAATTTTTATTTTTGCACCTTTATCAATTGAAATTAGGAGGATCGGGTCTACTTTTCCCTTAAGATGTTTTATGAATAGAGTCATTGGCAATAAGAGAGTATCCCCCTTTATTGGGTTGTTTATGATCTCGAATTGATTGAATTCCTAAATTATGAAATTTTGCACTAATTGGTTGAATAAAATGCAGATTGGGCAGTGGATGCTTAGCAAAATAAAGATTAGTTCTTTTTATCAACTATATTATGAACTTAGTTTGAATAAATTGGTAAGGCAATGATTATTTATAGTTGACTCTTTGGATTTATATTGAAATTTGTTGGATGATTAAATTTTCTTGATAAATGATATTGTTAGAAAAACTAGGGAATGGTATTAATTTCTTTTGGCTATCTATTTTGTTGGAGGGATGGTTCTGTTATGAGCATAAGCAAAATAATTTTATAGGCATGTGAATGCTTGAGAGCAAGCATCGAATAAGTATAGGGGTATTTGATAGAGCACTAAAACATCATGTTTTATGCCCACAAATAGCTCATTATAGCATAGTAAAGTTACTAGAACGGTCCACTTGTCTATATTTTATATTTTGCAGGCCAAAACGAGGAGTTTTAAAGAAACATGCTTAAAAGGGAGACTTTAAAGCTGATTTAGATTTAGAACTTCAAGATACCGCTTACAAGCATAAGACAGGTCCAAAACGACCTGATGAGCTGCATTTTAAACAACTAAATATGGAATAAGTTGAGATAAATTCAAACTTTTGCAAGATGAATATGGTAAAGCTTGTGGGCATAAGAGAGACCAAAATGACATCACCTGGCCAGTCTTGAAGAAGTTGTATATGAAAGAGTTTGGAAAGTAGATAAACTATTGAAGCTAAACGAGGAAGAGATTAAAAAGGAATTAAACTCTTATATCTGAAGATTATGATCAATATTTATCTCTTTATTTTTATTTATTTATTTAATTTACCTTCCTTCTATAAATAGGAACATATGTATGGAGGAAGGGGATTCAGATTTTATTAGATTCTATTTTCCAGAAAATAATTAGTTGTTTCATTTATTTTAATTTAATTCCATTTTTTATTTTCTTTTTATTTTATTTTATTTTCTATTTTTATTTGCCAATGATGCGTGGCTAGATAATTTTTTTTCCCAATTGGAAGCAATTCAAGTTCTTCATTAATGATTATATGAGATTTAAATGATCTTAATTCCATTAGTAAAGCACTATTCTTTTTAACTCTGAATTTCACAAAATCATTGTTGTTCTTTAGTACATGAAAATAAGGCATGTTGCATATCTCTTAGTTCTGCATATAGATAAGTGGCTTGTTTGATATGAAAAATTCACTCAATTTGCTGGAGTGGTAAAGTAAGGTACTATCCTTGTTGCGGCATGCGGTAGTATTTCTTGTGGGTTAGGGATCAAGTTTAAACACGAGGGATATTGGGTTGTAATTGTTAACTAGAGTCGGGTCTTTCTAATTCCTAATGCAATTTTGGGATGACTTATGAGAATCTTATTCCACTGTGTCTATCCCAAAATTAAAGGCATTTCATAGAGCTTGTTTCATAGCATCTTACAAACTAAGGAAAGATTTGGGCATGTGAGACTTTCTTGGAAAACTATAACCGAGTTAGTGCCATTTTATCATTGGACTATTAATGGATCGATGATCATAGTTGATTGATGAATACTTGAGGCTTTCGGTTGGGAGAACTTCTTATTATTGAATTTCCTTTTTTTTTAAACTTTGTTTCTTCATGTGCTTAATTACTTTCCATATTTGATTGATTTCATGCATTGATTAATCATCTTAAGATGTGGTTCATGTTTAAATTTAGTATGCTATTTGTGTTTATACATACATATATATATATATATATATATATATATATATATATCTTATTTATCGACTAAAAATAAGGATTCTATTTTAAATTTTAAATTATCCTATTTTGGTGATTTATAAAGTACTTAGTATTTATTATACATTTTCTCTTTGTGTATTTTTAATACATTATGGGTATTTATTAAGTTTTTGACTATCCATTTCATATAATCTTCCCGTTTCTCAAAAACCTTTAAACATTCAAAATCTCCTTAAACCCTAAATCCCCAATTTCTCTAAATCATTCTTCTCATAACTAAAAAGAAAATCACTAAGACTCCTTTATTTTATCGAGAAAAAAAATCAAAAATAGAAGATACCCAAATAATATTTTCTTCTCACAAAATCATTCCTTCGAAAATCATTAATTGGAATGATTTCCCCAATCGATTTAGGTTAATTGAAAACTTCTTCAAATTCCAAAAAATAGATTTTCTCCTTCAACTTTCTGAACTTATTTATGACAATCTTGTTTGATAATTTTTTAGCTCTTTATATGTTATGGTAGAAAATGAGTATTACAAATTTCAAATCAAGGAAAAGAACCCAACTTTATCATCACAAGAACTTAGATAAACATTTATCATACTGAATGAAGGAGTTAAAATCAATCAAAGAAAGGAACTCAAGGAAATTCAAGGATATAATGACTTAGAAGCAATGAGATTAGTTTTTAAAAACAAAGATATTATTCTTCGAGATTAGATTAGTGCAAGCGCTCTAACAGATAAGTTCAACATTATGCACAAGATCCTTACACATCTTATTTTTCTTAGGTATAGTAGCTTTAGGTATGTGAATGATCTTAAGATTTATGTTATATGGAATATTATTAATCATAAACCATTCAATTTATGCCATCTAATTATATCTTGGATGAGTAATATTACAAAGTCAAAAGGTGTGCTCTATGGGATGTTTTTAACTACTTTATTCATGTACTTTAAGGTAAAACTCAAAGAAGAAGTGTTTAGCAAAGTATCATTTGGAGATGTGTTTAATGCTTATTTTATTCTTAAGATAAATAAAAAAGAAGAAGAATTGTCAACTAAACCAGAAAGGGAAAATTTTATTCAAAAAGCTAAACATATTTTGCAAAGTCAAATGTGGTTAGCCCATAAGTATGAGCATCTATTAGCAATTCTCATTTCACTGAAAGAATCTCCTGAATCATTATTGAGTGCACTTAAGGCTTGACTTCCACTTGATCATTTTACTATTTTAATTTTAGAACTATTATTGGCTATTATGGTTACAAAATTAAGAAAGGCTGTTGCAGTTAATATTGAAGTGGCAAAGTCAATCAATCAGGTTATAAAAGAATTTCATAGTTTAGGTATGGTTTTGGATAATGTCTATAATGAACCTGATGCTTAAGAATTTGGTACCAAAGAAGCTAAAGCAAAACCTACTTTTCAAGACATATAGGATGATAAAGAGGAAGAAGGAGATTATGAAGTTGAAAAAGTCAGTGATGATGTCTTGGCTTCCTTCAAAGGAAAAGAAGTTGAAGAGTCAAAGAAAGAGGAGGAATTTAAATCTAATTATGAAGGAGATGATTTTGCTTTTCATCCTTCCATCAAAGAAGTTATTTGTAGATGTTATGCTAGCTCCTATTCTCTCATGAAGACTCAACATATCAACCTAGGAGAACCTAAAAGTTCTTCTAATCCTCTATCCTTTGATTAGTTTGTTATCTTAAATATATTGTAACTTCTTTATACTTAATACTCTTTGTGGTTTATCTTTCCTTTTCATGATGATAGAAAAGAGAAGAAGTATTATTCATAGATGATGATGGATATTTATCTTGCATGCATTTTTGGGTGATATTTGCATGAATGTTGAATATTTAGACTTTTATGATAATAATATTTTGCCTTATATGTTCTTATATTATTTACTTTGGTTTTATCATTTCAATAATTTTCAAGCATATGGTAAAGTTTCAAGGGAAGCACATGAGGAGCATATGTATTTTTTACGAATAAGGTAAATTTTTCTAAAACTTTATTTTTGATTTTCAAAATCTTGTTGTAATGATTTTATTTATATTATTAAGTTTTATCATTATCAAAAAGGGGGACAATGTTGACTAAAAGTCATATCTTCTATAATACCCACATAGTAAAACATGCTCCTATAGAGTGATTAATAAAGCTCATAATATTTAGAATTTATCAATCATCCTTCTCACATCCGTTTTAATTATCACTATCTTAATTATGATCGTAGTTATGTTAGGCTATATTTTTAGATTATAATAACTATAATTTTCAGAACAATTATTAACTAATTAAGATTGATAGTTAATACATTCAATTAATGTTCAAACAATTTTATTACCAATGTAGATATTAATCTTGTTAGTAAGGGAATAACAAAATATATATTGATAAGGTGATTAAGAAATGATTTGTCACATCTATAATGATTATTGCTAATTTTAATAACAATTATAATTATGTACATTTATATTTTTGATTTTTAATGGTTAAATTATTAGCATAATTAAGGATTAATCAAATAAAATAAATAATTTAATATTTAAATTATTTTATTTAAATGTCAAGGTACTTGTATTGTTGGTGTCACTGGCAAATACAACTATAATTGATAAAGGAATGACTATAAGTAAAATATTGAAAGTCGATATTATTCAATAAATTGTAGGATAAAAGGAAATGATGAATAATTAAATAGTTTGAATTATTTATGAATAGCATATATAATGAATATTAAATTATATGTAGTAATTAATTAAATTTATATATATATATCTAAGTGATTTAACTTATGAATTGAATTAACATAGAAACTTAGGTGATGAATAAATTGTAATGCAAAGAATTAAACAAAATTTAAATGATAAAGTAAGTAAAAATAGCTAGATTGATGTATAATTAGATAGTGAAGAAGATGAGCTACATTATTTGATATTATTATAATGGTTATACGCTCATACTTAAATATATTTAAATAATTAATGTTTATCATGCATGAACTAATTGATGTATGTATGTATATATATATGTATGTATGTATGTATATATATATATGTATGTATGTATGTATGTATGTATGTGTGTGTGTGTATATATATATATATATATTAGAAGTTAATTATAGTATGTTAAGTGGGATTGAGGAAGTAATGTGGTGGTAAGAGTAAACAAAAGAAGGAATGAGGATAAGGTTTGCTGCTTTAGCTTATTATAGGATGGATTGATAAGAGGATGATGAAGGAGAGTGTATATGGTTATAAAGGATCTGGTAACTTAGCTTGGTTGGCTGTTTATAAATTTGGAACTATTATAGTTGGGCCTAGTAAAGCAATAAAGAAAGGACAGGCAAACGGTGTCCTATAGAGTGGTGGCGTTGGAAGTAAACGGTGTGGACAGCTCTCTTACAACTTAAGTAAGTGAAGGTTAGGTCTATTATTATGATGGATTAAACTCGCACGCATATTTCTTGATTGAGTGTTGAAATGGAATCTTAAAAGTATTCCATACATATGACACATATAAGCTTGAGAATTTGATTTATTGTGTGTATGTTATTGTGTAGTGACTTAATTAGAAATCAAGATTAGGATAAGGTTAATTAGCTAATCTTTAGGTTATCGATTAACCTCTTTTAACATGTCACCAAAACTAAATTCTTGTATGGATAGGTAATTTTATGGGATGAGTTAATGTATCTTTGAGATAGTAGTAATACACTTTCTTTGGTACGCTACCATACACATAAAAGTACATAGTTAGATAGGATTATAATTGGAAAAGGGGTGGTTTAAGAATTGGATATGTACCTTATATTATATGAACATCTAAAACTAGAATCATTGAACCACAGTTCTCTATAGAAACTAAGTCAAAAAAGGGTATTAAATGCCTTGATGTTCAGATAAAAATATGGTGGAATTAAACTACTGAGATCTTGGACTTTAAGATGCTCTAAATTGAATGTGCATCATGCTTAGTATGACAGTTACTTATGCCTAGAAAATATCATGTTTTGAGTTAGATAGATGTCCAAACCAAGTTGATAAATGATTGGTTAGGCAAAATAACACACTTTCTATCTAGTTACATTCATGTATCTCTTCATGGATGCTTAACATGTGTTCATCGGAAGGTTTTATCTGGAACCATCCAACCATTGGTCCACTAATGCACTTAATTGAACATGCTAAATAATGATTTAAATAGTTAACTAAAGATTTCATATGCAACCAAACTAATGATGCACAAATATATATAATGTAATTTTGGACAGTATATTGGGTTAATATTGCATATAAGAATTAATTTGAACTAGAGATAGAAATGATTCTTTCACTAGAATCTTAAAATGATTTAGGTATAGTGTATGCATATGTTAACCACTGATTTTAACTGAGTGTGTGTAATTAATGTAAAAATACTAAATTGTAATTAAAGCACTTGGGTATATGTACACAAACATGTTAGCAAAGATTGAAAAGATTGATGGGAGCAACAAATGTGGGTATGTATGTTAGCAATAGTGATAGCATTTGATTTTGAGGGTTATTATATGAAACTAGTGCCTAATATTAGTTCATGCATAAACAATAACCTCATTAGACTACATGAATTTCTATCTGTATAAGTGATAGTGTATATGATGCAAGGTTAATTAGTTTAAGGAGCCAAAATATATATATTCTCTTAATTAAGTGAGCAACTTAATACCTTCCTCAGATGGTGCTAAATGGAACTAAAGAATATGTTACCCTCTAGGAATTGTAAATATTACCTCATTCTACCTTACTATATGAATATAGCAGTTTATAATTAAATTATATGATTAGTTTAATCTAAAGCTTAACTAAAAGTGTTTATATTTATGTGAAATAACCTGTAAATGAAGTCAACATACGTGATTCATTTGTAAAATCCAGAGAATGTATTTAATGTATGGTTATTAAGGATAAATGTATTAATAATTATAGAAGAACTAAAATATGATAATGGTAAGTAGCAAAATGGCTTAGGAGAATAATAAGTTACCATTGGATTGTATTCCACTATAAGCATTGTTATTTGTAGCTAACGTATTGATACTTAAATTAAATGATATGTAATTTATATGTAATGTACCTTAGAAACCTATAAGTTTGACATCACCGTATATACATATCTTTAGCTTATGAACCTACATGTATTAATACTTGACATATGGAATTGAATTCAAAATGATGAACATGTAAGAATAGATTAACCATTATATGATTTGATAATAAAATTTAAAAAGAAATAGATTAAATAAAGTAACTTATATACAATGAAATGTGTATGAAAATGAGGTCGTTGAAAGAAATAAAAATAAATAATAATAAATTGATAAGTTTATATATGATAGGATTTATCAATTTAAATAATAAAGGTTATACATATAACAGGCAAGGAAGATAAGAAGATCGCTACCCCTATTCTGCTGATAAACAAAGGCAAAGCAAAAACAGGTTTGTGCCTAATAATAATTATACTGCAAGTGAAATCATAAGTAAAATAAAAGGCTTGAAGATTCAAGTTTTATGATGTAAAATATTATAAATATGTAATTATTTTTATTAATATTGAATATGCGATATATTAATAAATCTCAAAATGTTATGGATTTATAACTGTATCGTCATTATATAAACTTGTACATGATGGAATCATGCATCATAAATCATTAGCATGACATTTTGGAGGAATAAGGGAGGCACAATTATATATATGTAAATATACATATAAATATATATAAAAGGTGAAATAAGGGAGATTATTATATTTATGTATTGAAATGATACAGAGATAGAATACAAAAATATTGAAAAAATAAATGATTGAAAATATACCTAGTATAGATTATGCATAATCAGATATAGAGATTGATAAGATCACAAAGAAATAATGAATTCATAGAAAAAGTGAATTCATAGAAAAATGGTGAAATAATAGAGAACAGAAGAATACAATACATATTTGCATTAATTATCATATAGCATATCATTTTTATGAGGAAAGTAGAATGTAACTTGGATTCATTGATATTGAGCACATTATTGCTATTATTTAATTAATAAAGCGATACTATAATTGATTTATGTGAAAGTTGATGAGCATATAGAATTAGTGAGAGAAATTTATTAATTACTATTATAATAATAATCAAGTATTGATGAGATGATTCATTCTATTGTTATATTTATTATGATTAATTATTATGAATTTCTTTAATTATTTGATTTATCATTTATATTCAAATTATAATAGGATAATTGAATTTTATTCTCAGTGTAATTATTATTAGACACCATTGAGTTTTATACTCAATGTTTAATATTGATGAATGTAGGTTAGAATAGTGCAGAGGGGCATCCAAATCAGTGAGGCATTAGTGCGGTCAAAATATTCAAAGACTTGTATGACCCTCGAAACCATGTTTTGGTAATATAATGTATTCTTAGTGGATATTTTGTTACGAGAAGCTAAAATTACCTTGTGTGTGGCTTATCTAAATCCTATAAACGATGTTTATATACAAGAAATTTTTAGATAGCATGTCATAATTATTATGTGAATATTTTATATGATAGATGATGATAAATCCATAGATTCTAAAATAAATAGTAACAAAAATATACCAAATATATTCTATCATAAAATTTTTTTTACAGATCCTTTGTAACATGATTAGTGAACTCCTAAATATGTGATTTCTATTAATCACCCTAAAGAAGCATGTTTCACCAATCAGGTGTGATAATCCTATAAGGAATATGTAAATTTTTTTTTACTTGCAAAGTTTACATATTATTTACACATACATGATTAAATGATTGATGGGTTTACATTACTACTTTTAAACTATTTATGTATATATGATAGTTGCATACATAATATAAAACCCACTGGAGTACGTCAAGTTTTGAGCCTTAAACTGCAAGGTATCACTTATTGATGACTGATTAGGCTCTTCTTACTTGTATGAAGCTATCTTACATTTATCAAATGATAAATGTTGAGTATGAAACTCAGTTTTGCTCTAGAATATATAATTAGCATAAGCAATAATCATAAGTATCATATGATCATATAATATAAATAATCAATATTAATGAATTTATTGAATTAAAGCATTTTCATCTTTACGCGATATTCCCATCTATATTCAAAAAACATTTAATAACTATTCTATATTTCACCTAAATCCTGATATCGCATATGTGAATCTAGTGCTTATAACATAAACTCCTATATGGCATTAGTATATTAGTATATTAGTACAAGAAAATAATAAATAGTTTTATGGCCAATATAGCAATATCAATATTTGTAGCAAGGCACATGATTAAATCAATATCACATTACATCTCAATTATATTAATTCATGTGTATAAATAAGTAGTCCCGATTCCAATAACTAATGTTAATCCTATAAATATAACAACCTAACACACTTTATAGGCGCTTATATAAAATTAATATCAAATATTGATATACAATCATAGGTAGAGTATCATGCTATGTATTTATATTTATTATTATTTCACTAGATCATACAACATCACCAGCTACCATATTTATATTTCATATATCACTATCATATCAATATATCATACATAAAATTTTACAACTAAATTACAACTAATCAAATATTTAATTAATAATAGAATATCATTCATCCAATTTCTCTATCAATAACTCTTCAAACCATTCATCATCATCATAAATCAATTACTTTTTCATTCTATATATCAATATTATAATATACTTTATCATATAACTGTATATAATTTATACTGGGTATATTCTCAATCATTTTTTTCCCAATATATCTTGTAATCTCTATATTTTTTTTTATATTTTCTATATTCTCCCTATCACATCAATATATAAATATACTAGCACCAGCCTTATTTCATATATATAACTGTACCTTTCTTATTTCTTTATAATATCATGATAATGATGTATGATACATGACTTATAACTTTATCATATATGAATTTGCATAATGCTGACTTAACTATAAAATAATAACATTTCAGAATGTGTTTATATATCACATATCCCAATGAATAAATATTAATTGAACATTCACAATATTATACGATAATATGCTTGTAATTAGCAAGCCTTTATATTTTACCTATGAATCTCATTTACAGATAATTAATATTAAGCACAAGCATAATCCATGCCATTCACCATTAATTTTTGGATATATATAAGTGATCAGTAGTTTTAAATGAGTGAGTAAATAATCATCATTCTAACATAATACTTCCATCCACACAAATATATTAACTACTACACTCATCAGGCCTTCATAACTTATATGTTGAAAATTTACTAACCTATGAATAATCTTCATTTCCTAAATAAAATCATCAAATAATAATGAATGACAGTAAAAATATTAACTGATAATTTTACTATAATAAATTTACCTTTAAATAGGTTATTCATTTACCTGTTAATCTCATTTAAAGAGTTAATAGTAAAAAAAAGCATAAATACAACATACATATATTGATTGTCATCAACTATATACTTATGAATAAATGATTATAGTTCCGAATGAGAATCATTAAGCTATATCAATATATCAAACCATCATGCTCTTCAGGCATTCATAAATTATCATAATTATAAATAACTAATTTGCTGGAGGATTTCTAGTTCCATCTTAATATAATTATAATCTTTAATTAAATTAATAAATAATTGATAAATAACTACTAAATCATAAATCATTAATCTTATGATAAGGACTTTACTTTTGGATAGACTTTTTATTAACTTATCAATCACATTAGCAGGATTAATTATAAATAAGTACATACAGTTTATATACCTATCAGTACCCTTTTATAATATATTTATAGATCACATTCATTTGTCCACATAAGAAATAAATTAATAAATAAAATGATAATTTCAACTAGATGTATCATTCAACATTCGAATGGTAAATTAACACGCCTATTACACATTTATAAGTCTTTATATGTGTAAACAATATATTCAAACTCAACAAATTTTCTTGTCTAAATAAATTATCAAATTATAAGTAATCAATAATTAAATGATGAACCAAATATATTATCCCCACACGTGTAACCTTATATATGTTCTTGCATACCTATCATTTCTTTTCATAAAATTGAAAATGAATAAACACAAACTTGATTTAACTTTACTCACATTTATCTATGAAATAGGGATAATTATTCTTCTACTCCCCTCGCCTGTATACATAAATTTTCTTAAAATCTCAATCAATTAAATCACTTGAACATTTCAATCATTCACATTATAAATATAAAGCGTACATTGTTTAATTCATTAACCTATGATCAGATAGTAAGGATAACATATTTATGTCCTTTTAGTTGTATCATAATATTTTCAATATATATTAAATTTAAAATATCAAGTCTCTAAGCAAGTGAACATTCTAATATTCTTAACCAATAATTTAATTTAATTTTTCAACTTATATATAATATTTAGTAACTATGCAAGGTTCTAACAATTAACATTTAATTCTTTTATAAACTTGAAATACTTTATATTTATCCCTCGTGGTGCTACCTTGTTCAAGTGTTATTTAACTTCCTCTTAGAACAATCAATTAAAAATTATATTATTAATTTTGGTGTATGTCGAGAGGTTGTATTATTATATCTTAACTACTAAATATATACATAATTATATATCCTAATATTATACTTGCACCAAGCAGTTCACAACCAAACTGAATGTTTATTAATAAACTCAATTTGAATTCATTAATAGGCAGTATCCATAATTAATTATAAAAGTCAATAATATGTTACTTAGTCCAAGCGTAAGTTCTATGCAAATGATAATTTTAGCACATTCCTCTTGTAAAATCAATCATAATATTTAATGCACTATTTAATTCAAATTCAAATTCTTTCCATAATCAGCCATATGTTAAAATAAACTTGAAACTAAGTGTAATGATCATTCTTCTTAAGTTTTTTTTATGTTTTTTTTACATTAGCATCATTTGTACCTTTATTGTCACCTCAATCTAGTTAAATCATTCTAACAGTCAAGGAATTTACTTTAGCTAATGCATTTCATTTTTTTTACATTATTAGCATATGTAATCATTGATACTTTCTAAAATAAGCTCAATCTAAGATCCATTCTATATGTCCTAATGGCAACTTGCACATGTATTAATTTATCTCTTAATCACCTCTAAATAAACAACTACACAAGTGTTTACATTTACATACATGTAATGTAGGATATAATGCATGTTGACTTTAATTGTTCTTCACCAATGCTAATCCTAATTCTCTTGGCATCTGCACAATATATTCCATTATTTTATCATCAAAGAAATTATAAATCTTATACCTAACCATGTAAAGAGTGTAAATAAATTATTGTATCAGTTAGTTATTACGTTTAGTCCTAATCCTAAGTTAAAAATGCATGCCAAAAGCATAGGTGGACAGTTATTAAGGCCTTACTTCCATAACAATATGATTTGGAGAATAGGAATATGTAGTACTACTCCCCTACTACAGACGTAGGCATATGCATCTTTACCTATAATGTTCATTAAATTAACACATCAACTCATGGTATCAAGTAGTAATTACAATAATTTTTCATGTCATGCACAACTTATGTGTTTTAACTTAGCTCCACAATTTTCTTAGCCTAGTGTTAGGCACCCATGTTTACCCATGCAATCATTTGATCCAAAGAAGCTAACTATTTATACTTAAACTATCATCATGTGCAAACTTCACGCTGAGCACAACTATGACTTTCATTTTCAAGGTAGTTGTCAAATTTGTCATCTCATTCCCTCTTTTTAATAGCTCTTATTAAATAGATTCAAATGGATACATTGATACATGCAACCCTAAGGTATTTATACAACATAAGGAAGAGTCACTCCTATAGTGATCTACATAAACTGATAAAAGATAAGAATAACAACAACTATAATGATAAGCATTATCATGAGCTATTATCAACAACGATAATGATAAA
>CANYBF010174126.1:0-21040 GCA_948192965.1 Dalechampia spathulata
CTAGTAGGTAAAGACTCTTTTGGAAGAAAGAACTTTGCATCTAAACACTGCTTTGAAGTTGGTAATTAGATTGATAATGAAGGTTTAATCTTTGTTCATCATTGTTCAACCTTAGGTTTAATTATATATTATATATATTTAATAGTTGGTTTATGCTTTCAGTTAATTAAATGAACTATAATATTTTTATTTGCCTAGATAATCGATAAAATCAATAGCTAGTACTTAGCCGCTCTTGGTCCCAGTGAACGATACCCTTATATTGCAGTTGCGACTCGTATTCTTGCGGTGGCGTGATTACAATTTAAGGATTATAAATTTAAAACTTGTTAAAATATTATGCATGTGAAAATAACATTATTTATACACCAAAAAGTTTTTGGCATCGTTGCCGGGGATCAACAGTGCATTCAGCTAATACTAGTGATTTGAGAGTAGTTGATTACTTTAGGATTTTGTCTCTATTTTTTATGAATTTTGTTACTGATTTTTTCTCTTTCTATTTTCGAAACAGGTACTAAGTTTAATGTATGAGAATATCCCATAGTATGGAGAACTTAAAGCTGATCATTTTTGAAATAGAAAGAGTATTCTGTACAAACTTAAGAGCTCAAGTTTAATTAGATAAGTTCTTAAGTTTGGGGTCAAGCTAATGACCTTAAATTAACATGTTTGATTTTTTATGTTAATTTCTTTTTTTTTCTTTGTTTTAATGTGTTTTAATGTTTGTTTATTTGTTTGTTTGTTTGTTTATTTATTTATTTATTTTATTTTATGGCTACTTAGGGTGTTTAGGATATTTAGTTTATGCATTTTATTTTCATCTTTATTCACATTTGCATTTAGGCTGTTTAGCATTTTACATATTGGTATTCATGTTACATATGCATTTTACATTATATAGCATTTTTATTCATATTTTAGCTAAGTTTACATAGTATTTGTAATGGTTATTATTTATATGTTTGACATGCATTAAATTTTATTTCCACCTTACTTGATTTTGACTTATCCTTGATTTTTCTTATTTTTATTTTTATTTTTAATGTTATTTAGTATTTTGTTTTAACTTAATTTGTGTGTCATTAAGGACAATGCCAAAAACTAAGTTTGGGGTGACATATTACATGCATTGCATTACATTTTTTTTTCATGCATTTCCATTTCATCCTTTTCATGCATTTTCATTTATTTTATTTTATTTCTTCATTTAAAATTTTTTCAATTTTTTTCCTTAACTTGTATGCGTATTGTTTGAAGGTTATTATAAATGAGAGTTATATCTTGGTTTATCACTTTTCAATATCAACTCGTTATTGTTTGATATAGATTATTTTAAATACATTCTAGAAGTTTATCTATGGTTGTGTTGTCTCTCAATTATTTATTAAGCTCTATGTTACTCTTGCCAATGATTGCTTAAATGTTTTAACTCATTTTATTTTCTTAAGCAAATTTGAGTAAAATTTTAACTTAGATAGATGTGTAGTGATCAATTGAGTTCCTTAGCTTGTTATAGTTTAATTGGATGATCAAGTCATGTAAATACATAAATAATAAAGGAAGAAGTATGCAAGTAGTTATTAAAATTTAGACCTACTCCTATGTTTATTGGTTAGTAGGTAGGGAACGGCATGTGCCCCATGTGGTTTCTTAAGTCGAAGATAACCAATGAATATGAGTATTATTATGATTTCAACTCTTATATTTTGAAGGTTTATTAGATAGGGGCATCTATGCACCCCATAGTTGTCTTTAGGTCGAAAAGCTTGATAAGTATAAGGGTTGAACTTTATGTATCTTTGTTATGAATTGATTAACCAGGTATCGGCACTACCAATGTTTGTATTTGAGCTAAAGATTTACAACGAGATATCATGGTCTAAAAAGAAAAAAAATTTAGTAAAATAAAGAAAATGTTGGTGAAATAACTTGATATCTTGACTATGCTATAATTGAGCTAAGGGTATTCATATTGAACTCTATTTTCCATCTTAGCTTAATTTGCTCATATTTTTGCAATGATTTAAACTCCTATCTTTTATAAGTATGATATCTTGGCATTTGTAATTATAAGGCTCTATTTTTTATTTGAGAGTTTTTAATAAAAACATAGGGATATCTAGTATGCTAATTAAGACAAATCTATTCGTCATTTAATCTTGTTGTATTGAACTGTGATAATCTTAGATTTATTCTTGTTTATAATTCCATGTTTTTTCTTTGCTTGAGGACAAGCAAAATCTTTAAGTTTGGGGTAGTTTCCCTAAAATGGAAAGCAACTCCATCCATGTAAATCCTTCATGATTTGTAAATTCTAATAAATAGAATGATCATTAATCACAACAAAAAAATAATAGTAAAGTTTAATAAATGTCAATGTTTAATTTTTTATCAAATAAATAAATAAATAATAAATTAATAATGAACCAATCATTTTAAAATTTTTGATGCAAAATTGTTATAATTCATAAATCTTAACATCTAATATAAGATACACACATTATGATATACTTTTAAATTACTACTTTCTTTTTATGAAATTTAATAGGATAAATTCATTGGTATTATTATTAAAATATTATTTTATAATTTATTTAATTACTAAGGTTGTTCAGTTTAGAGATTTAATCTCCATAATTATATTAAATTTTGATTCTTTACAAAATTAAATCTCAAAAATTATATTAAAAATAAAAATTTTTGTATTGTATTGTGTTAAAATTTTTATCTAAATAAATACTTGATTAACAAGTTACATAAAAATATTGATTTAAAATTATATTAAATTATCTTTTTAAGATTCATAATCTTTAAATTATATGGATTTAAATTAGATTGAATTAGTTTGAATTGAAATAACTAATCTTTAAATTGAATTGAACTGAAATTCAAGAAAATATGATAGAAAAAATTGTATTTTTACTATAATTTCATAAATTTAAATTTTTAAAAAATTGAAATACAATATAAATTTTAAGATTTTAAAATCTTCAAATTAAACCGAATTATGAATGACTCTATATACAAATTATTAGAATATACGATTTTATTCCTAAATAATTTCATGAATATAAAATCTATTCAGAGGTCTTTTTATTTATTTATTTATGCTATCTTTTAATATCGATGATTTATCGTCCTCCATGAGTTAATGCAATTAATTGAGTGGTTGCGAGAAACAAGTGATCTGGAGCCCACACCTCTTTGATTCTTAGACACAGAGGCAGTTGGACAGTGTCAGGAAGGAGTTATGAAATTGGATCAAAAAGTATTTATTTAATTAAATAATTATATAAATTAATATAAAATTTTTTAACCATACTAAGTTTTTTTTTTTCCATACATGTTAAAGATAGTTTTTGTTTATTGATTTGAATAGATAGGATTTGGTTTAGAAAAGTCTTTTTCGGTTTTTATTTTTAATTCTTTTATTAAAATTAATATCTGAAAATAGTGTTTCAAAAATACATGTAAATAAAATGTTTTTTTTAAAAATAGTATGTAAAAAGTATTTTTAGCAAAAACTCAAAAATTCAATAATTCAAAACATAAGTTCTAATCTCGAATAATAATATAAAACATATGTCTAAGTTTACATATCATACGTTATATATTTAAAAAGGTATAATATATGTGAATTAACTAAAATAAAACATGTTTTTATTTTTCATATCAAAATTACTTTCTGAATTAAACTGTCTGTCTTTTTGAATATGAATTTGAAATGTGTATAATTGAAAAGGGAAAAAACCCTAACCTACAACCTTATTTTGAGTTTTCCCATTTTTATAGCCGAGAAACTTATGTATGCAAATATGTTGAGCCGCTTATAATTTAATTTAATAATAGTTGATTTAATTTCATTTAATAAATAATTCAAATTGAAATCAAATAATATTCAACTTGTTTAAGTTTATAAATCGATTTCATAAGAAAACACATAAATTAACTCATCAGTTTATATATAAATAATTTAATTTATAATCATATATATATTTATCAATTTCATTTACACTTATCACATATCAAGAATTTTCAAACCTTAATCAATATAAAATTAAACTAGCTTGGTTGGAATGCAAGGAATATTTACATCATGATTAAAATAAAATTCACAATAATCAATCAATCCCGATGTATTATTTTCATCATTCTAAAAAATGATGCTTCCAAAAATCATACGTATATAATTTTTGAAAAAAATTTACAACAAATAATTTTAAAAAATTTAAAAATTCAAATAATTAATTTAAAATAATTATAAAAGTACATGTTGGACGTAAAAACAACCCGCAAAGCACCGTAAGTCGCCATAGGAGTTGGAGTTGCTGCATTACTTGATATATTATTATACCTAACAACGATATATCACGTGAATCGCACGAGACTTCTTTTATCTACTAGCCTTCAACGACAATTCAGCCAAATAATGAATTTAATCCAGTTATCTTTTTATTTGTTAAATTGATAAATAATAAAATATATAATAAAAGATAATTTTTCGTTTGAAATTAAAAACTAAGCATCGAAATTTGAATTCTCAGTAGCTTATAGTTTTGAAGAATAAATAACCGACTATAGAAATATTTTAATTTCTGAATTGGGTTGATGAATAATTGATTAATTCTTCTTGATCAATGAATTCTTATTCATATGTTAATTTTAAAAACTGAGAAATTAAAAGTTAGTCATGAAGCTAAATTGAAGTTCTTAGAATAGAAATATATATATTTTTAAAAGTTATCCTTAAAATTTCTAATCATTAGTTTTTAGTGAAACTTTTGAGATAGTATTATTAAAAATCTAAATATAATTAACTTATACTTGTTAGATGATAATTGAATAAATTAGTTAAATTTCATAAGTTGTAGTTGTAAATGAGAATTTAAAATTTGAAATCTCTTATTTTTACAGTGTTTAAACTTTGGAAAAGGAAATGTTAAATGACCAAGTGAAGTAGCTTAAAGGAAATTTGTATAGTTAAATGTATTATTAATAAAAATATGGTATATTTGTTTGAATTTGATCTGATGTGATATGAATTATGTCTTATGAAAACTTTGTTGAATGAGTATAAAAGTATTATTTTTATGATAATAGGTATATGAAGAATATGCAATAATTAAATTTTGAAATATTTGATAAGAGAATTTAGTTTAAAATAAAAATAAATACATAAATAAATAATGAAAAATTATATAGAATCTTATGTAAATATTTTCTTATAGTTTAAGTTATCAAGGATATCAATGAAGCAAGTTTGGTTTAAGTTATCGTACATACGCTATATTTTGAGGTTTGTGCATATATATGTAATTTGTTTTTAAATGAATTTATGATTTAAATAGTTTGATGACGGTATAATTTTATTGTTGTTAAAATTTTTTTTTATCAAAGTTTATATTAAATTTCATTGTTAAGCCATTTTATTAGGAATCAATAGAAATGATAAAATTATTTGATGTTGAACTACAATTATTTTAAAGAAAAATTTGTTATATGTTTAATATAGAAAAATATTTATTATTTCATGAGTTCTATATTTTCCAATGCTAAAGTGATTTATTATACAAGATTGTTAATATTAACAAAACATATATATATATAGATATTTAAAATGCTTATAACTCAAAATGATATCAGATATGTGATGTGTTTATTGGGTTGAGTTTAGGGAATTCCTTAATAGAATTAAACACTCACTAGCGATTAGTGAGGGCATGTACACCTAATCAAATACATGAGATTGTGATTAAGAAATCCCTCGTCCATGTGTATGGTTGAGTTTAGGGAATTTTACTCTAGTGACATTCATGTGTTAGATGAGAACAATGAGTTATAATGTCACACCCCTTTACGATGTAGCATGCTCCTGTAGAATAACTAATCATCTCCAAGCAAAGAGAAAATCATTAATTATTGTATAAGGGATCTATATTATATATATATATAGTCCTCATAATTTTAATCATATAAAAATTTATTCTAAAAGTAAGAGTACAATTACAATATTTGTAACAATTTGCCAAAAAGTTATCATTATAACTTATGTACACATGTACATCATAACTATACACATCAAGTTCATTTTTATTTTACTAAAACAAAGTCATATTGTTCATTAGACAAAAGAAGTATAATTACATATGGTTTAGTGCCTTCAACATCAATAAATATAAGTTACATAAACAAAAGGCAACTAGGTGCTCGTTACATGTGTCCAATTCTCTAATCGAGAAAGAGTCTGTCAAAACTACAACTTTGTTGTTTGGTAGTCAATGATTATGACTCTCCCTTATCACTCTCGTTCTTGCGTTCATCAAATGACAAACACTGAATATATATCTCAGTGGTGCTAAAATATAAAAGCATGAAATCATAACATATTCATAACTAACATAACAATTAAGTTATACAGTAATTGCATAGCATATCTCATTGATATCATTATAAATGATGCAATCTTGTAAGAAGTTGGAGTATACTTTCAGGTAGAATCAATTGTGATCTTTGCATTCCTCTTTATTTTTCCCATTTCATTTCATGTCATCTCTATTGATTGTGCATAATCTGTACTGGGTTCTTTTCTGTGTATCGTATCATTTGCATTGTTCCATAAAGAAACATATCATTTCATAACTTTGTTCCTTCATGGGAATGTATCATAACTTTGTGACCTAGTACATTTTCAGTTATCATAAACATAGACTGATGCATCAGTTTCATTGAGTGAAGCTATACATTTCTTTCATTTTCCTCCTTCCTTATTCCTCTAGTATGACATGTCATTAATGTATATACGTGAATTTATGATTCATGACGTGATGCAATACCAATTATAGTATAGTATCATACATAACTCTTAGCATCATAATCCATTTACAGTTGTACTTTATTAGTACACTTCCACTATTTGACTATATTGAGAGATCATGGAATAGATAGCATAAACCTGTTATTACCTTACCTTTGTCCAAGTGTCGAGGTGAAGGCACTATAGACTCCTCTGCTAAACCTATAACATTTCCATTGCTTATTCATTTAGTAAACTAATTCACAACACACTCATAGTATTATCACAACAACCAACATACTTTTATTTCTTTTCACGTTGCATAGCCTAAGTAATAGTTATTCATGTCTTTTGGCCAAGCGCTAAAATCTCATAACATTTCAATCATATGATGTAATGATGTAATCAAGTTTTTTAGAATTTTGGTCCTCGAGAAGTTTGGGGTCCAACTCAAGGTACCAAATTCCAGTATGTTACAAAAATAAAAAACACAAAGAGCACTCTCGTATATTTATACATCTAGGTATTTATGAGTCTTCTAACCAATCATGGATTAAATCATCATTCACTGCACTCATTAAAGTCCCATTTCATATGAATAAAGCTTATAAACTCATTCAAGAATAGTTCTACCATCAAAAGCCCAAATCAACATAACCATGAAAACAAAATCAAGTACCCCTCAAAATAACAACTAAGAGTTCATACACAAGCAAAGAAGCTTAGAGTTCAACATACAACATACAACAACATCAATAATTCAGCATCTTCAACCATTTCCCTACCATAATTCAACCAAAACTCCACTAAAAGGAAGAAATCTTCATAATTCCAAGTCCTCCTCACAACCATAATATCACATCTTTTGGCTGCGTAACATGCTCCCGTAGAATGACTATTAACTTTCCATTCAAGAAAAAAAAAATAATCATCCTATAAAGGATTCCATACATTAAACCGTACAAATTTTTTATATATATATAACCATTATATCGTGCATAACGATCCGCCATCTATATCTATACCATTTTCCATAGCCCTTTTATTTTCATGCCATTATTGATTATATCTTTACTTCATTTATTTTATAAATATACACACCGGTTATTTTACATATTTATAAATCATCACAAATTATTATTGTTTAATACTGTCAATGTCACACCCAGCCCATACCCAGGCAGACATGCTCCCACGCCACAAGCAGCGGCCCCCAAGAGAAGACCAGTGCTTGTAACGTCAGAGATACATCGTGAAGACGTCGTATGGGGACACACTCTAAGCCTAATGGTGGTTGTGCTGTGGAAACAACGTGATAAGCATGCATTAACCCAGGATCCGTTCATACACTCATGCAACATAAACAAACGGGCTAACTGTATTTCATAAAATATAAAACCGTTATACAAACTGTGAGTGTATAAATACAAACCACCAAAAGCTATATAACTGTACATAATTGTACTATACAACATAACTACTGCCACACCCTAGCTACACAACCAAAAAGAAAGCCGGCGTATGCCTCAGGAGTCCCGTACCGAGTAGAGATCAATCCGTCTCTGCTGACGACCTCTAATCCTCTCCCGAATGCTCTCCCGTGGGCTCTGAACCTACGTTCATCAAATGACAAACGCTGAGATAAACTCAGTGGTGCTAGAAACATATATAAATAGTAAATTAGTAAAGTTTAAATGGTATGTTATATATGGTTAAATATAAGAGAACATTTAATTATTTGAATTAAGTTTAATGGTTTAATTATTTAATTAAAAGATGACAAGGATATTAGACAGGTATGTTATATGAAATTAAGTCAATGTTTAATAATTTTTAAATAAGATAAGACTTTGATAAATATTATTGGATTATTTTCAATAACAAAGATATAAAGAGAATATGTAGAAAGATTTACATGGATATGTACTTATGAATTAAGTTAATTTGATTTTAATAAATAATGATATAGAAATATGGGTATTAAGTAAAGCTGAGATGTTATTAAATATATTCTAATGAAGATATGATGACATCTAAATATTATATGATGAATAGTAATAAATATGAATATTAATACATGAATAGTAACTGACATGAATAGTATCACATGAATAGTGATATGAATAGTGAATAAAATGATTAATGTTAATATTATTACTTAAAGAAATTCTATGTTAAGTAGCATGAAGATTTAATTAAGATATGAAATATTATTAATTAATATATATATATATATAAAGGTATATATATATATATTTGCAAGTATGGATGATAAATGTTTAATAATGAAATTAAGATAGTTAATTAAAAATGAATGTTTAATATATATTCTATATGATTCAGAGAGGATATTGATGCAAACCACTGGAATCCTAAAAGGGGCGGAAATTCAGGTTAGTGCTTTTTAGCTGATTTCATATTAATTGGATCGGCAGATAAGTATAAACTTACCTTAAATTTAACATGTAGTTATATGTTATATTTTATAGTTTTATTATGATGTTGATTGATTAAAATTATATGGTAATTGCATTTTATATGATATATTATAAAATTATAGTAAAGCACATAACGACTTTTATATTTTCTAAACTATGATGATATGTGAATAGCTAATTAATCATTATTAATAATAAAATTTTATTATTAATGATTAGATGTTATTATTAATGATGATATGATATTTGTGATCAAATGATGAAACTTGACAAAGGAAATAATCATTAAATTCTAAGATGATAATTAAGATGTAAGGAATTCATGCATGATAAATTATGTGATGTATCTATTTAAAATATGATATTAAAGCATATAGTTTATATGCTATGAAGTTCATAAGTAAAGAGATATAATATTTTGATAAACATGATAATGTTACAAAATGAGAAAAGTAAAGAATAAATTAATGTAAAAAGTATGGTATGCATCAGAGATTGGTTTATAACCATAAAGTAATCAATTACTGGTTACTATCCCTATGATTTAGAATTTATGAATCAAATTTATGATGAATTATGAAGAATAATATAAATTAATTATGAATGATGGTTGATGAATGTGATTATCATGGCTTATTAATTTAAACAAATAGATTATATGTAAAGAACTTGCCTTATGAAGTGATATTCAATATGTCAATGTCAAGTATGTATGAAATGAATATTATATAATATTGATGTTATTTGAAATGTGTGTCATATGAAATGGATGTATTATGAAATGATTGACATATGAATACATGTTAGATGAAATGGATGATATATAGAATAGATGATGTATAATATAATATCACGATGCTTGTATATGTTATTTTGGGCATCATGGCATAAAACATCCATATCATGTCATGAAACATTGATTGACATATGCATATACATGACATGATATGGAGAAATAAGGAAGGAGGAAAATGCATAAATCAAAGGAAATGATAAATGAAAAGAGTAGTTAGGTATTATGAAATGAATTTCTTACGGGAAATGAATGGAAAGGAAAGTGATATGAAATCAATGAAATAAATGTGAAATGGGTTCCAGTACGTTGAACCAAAGAAATGATATGAAATGAAATGTAAGACCCAGTACCAAGCGCGCATATGAAATGAAATGAATGATACATGAAAATAAAAGGGAGAATGCATAACATGAATGCATTCTCACAAGACATCACTTCTCATTCATGCATTATGAAAGTTTAATGGATGATATGATTAAGCATAATATGAGAAATAAAGGGAAGTGCATGACATATTGATATATATATATATATTTCATGACACAATTCAATATTATATGATGATCTATATGCAATATTTGGCATTTACACTTTCTTATAAGAATGTACATGAAAATGAATGGGGATTGCACTATAAATGTGGTTATATGGGTATTGTATTGAATAATGATATATGGTAATGTATGATGGAATATGCTATTTTTATTGATGTTATTTATGTTAACTGTTGAAAGAGAGATATGTGATAAAGTGAAAGGTTGGCAATTAGGAAACTTGCAGAAATTTCATTATAGTTTAAAATGTTTATGGAAGTGATGATATTGATTAGATATACGCTAAGCGAGATAATTTGCTATGAAATTATGGTGAAATGAAAATTATATGATTTTTAGAATGAGAAATGTTAATGAATTAAGGATGTGATATTTCAAACGATTGAATTATCGATATAGTGAGATGAAAATTTTAACATCCAAATAATATATGCATTTCTCTAAGTAATAACATAATAGGGTAGTGGTATATGGTAAATGATATTAAATCAAGGCTATTTTAATAGAATTAAATACAAAGGCTAGAGTATTAAAATTATGAGTAGTATGTTTTACAAAGATAAACTTGATAATGTATTGACTAGATTGAATAATGATCTGTCTTTTTATGGAATGAATATATGATGATTAAGTAGAAATGTTAAGAAAAAGTAGTTTAAATGATGTTGTATTTATGATGAAATGATACAAAAATTGTTATGTTACTTGACATATATATGATTATATTTTCTATAATTTTGTATTAAGCACCATTGAGTTATATACTCAGCGTTCGTCATTTGATGGACGTAAGTTGACAGTTGATAGCGAGCATGGATTCCTACAGTACTAATTTAGCAGAAGACTCTTTGAAGGCAAGGACTTGGAGTAGATTGAAGTTTCAAATTAATTTAATTAAGCAATTAAATGTTAAAGGCAGTAAATGCAAGATTGTGATTTGGGACTAATACTTCCGCAAAACTTATAACGGCGCATAATATAATATATATACATATAATTTTTTTACATATCCTTTGTAGAGTAATCAGTGGTTTCCATGTATTAGAGGTCATTAATTATTCTACGGGAGCATGCCGTACCATAAAAAGGCATGACAGTAACTTAGTCAAGTAAAACTATTGTGCTTTACTTCTAGAGTCGATCAAATTTTTGGCACAATTGTCGAGGATTTATGTGTTTAACATCATTATTAGAAAGTATAATTTGAGTTGAGTATTTTTTGTTTTAATTTTTATTTTAAATCTATAGGTGTATGAGCAAGAGAAGAACCAAGAATTCTTAATCACCACTTCAAGAGATTTATGAAGATTTGATAAGATTTGAAAGGGAGAACCGAAGAGCTACTCAAGAGCAAACTGTACAAGAAAATCTAGTAGAAATGGCAAAAGAACAAAGGACATTGATGGATTTGGATAGGCCGGGTTTCTATACTAACCAACAAAGCATAATGAGACCACCTGTAGCAGCCAAAAACTTTAAAATAAAACCAACTCTACTATAAATGTTACAATCTTTGGTACAATTTTTTAGTTTAGCAAATGAAGATCCCAATGCTCATATATTAAATTTTATGGAGATTTGTGATACTTTTAGGTACAATGATGTTGCAAAGGATGCAATCCAATTGCTTCTATCCCTCATTTACATTGAGGGACAAGGCTAAGATTTGGTTGAATTCATTGACCCCAGGATCCATCACCAATTGAGACCAGCTGGTACAAGTTTTCCTTGCCAAATACTTTCCTTTAGCAAAAAATAGCAAATATCATCAAGGAAATCACCAATTTTTAGCAGACGTATAATGACTCTCTTTATGAAACATGGGAAAGATGTAAGGAGCTACAAAGGAGGTGTCCTCATCATAACTTACCTAGAGAATTGCTATTCAAAACATTTTACAACAGAGTCAATACAACCATAAGAGGGACAATTGATGTAGCAGTTGGAGGGTCCCTTATGAAGAAGACAATTGAGGTAGCATATGAACTGCTGGAGGAAATGGCAGCCACAAATGTATTATGGGCATCAGGTATGTCTAAATTGGTAATTAAAGAACATAAATGTGTATTATCAATAGATGATATTAGTGCTTTACAGGCTGAAGTTGCAAATTTAACAAGGCAAATAAACAACATATTAAAAATATCAAGTTCATGTGAGCTGTGTAGGAAATTAGGGCATAATGTCAATGATTGCAATGTATGTAAGAATGTGGAGCAGGCCAATTTTATAGGGAATATGTCATATTCCATGGGAAGATAAGGTAACAACCCTTACTCCAATACTTATAATTTGGGATGGTGAAACCATCCAAATTTTTCATGGAGTAACAATACAGGAAATATTCAAAAGACATAACCAGCACCTCCCCAAAACAACTTTAAGTATAAAATGGAGAAGTTCATGGAGATGCTAGGAACAAAGTTGACAAGCCAGGAGGAATCGCAAATGAGAATGGAGGCTAAATTTGATCAAATTACAAAGAACCATTCATCCTCCATCCATAACTTGGAAGTGCAAGTGGGGCATCTGGCTACAACAATAGCATAGAGGAATCTTGGAGGACTTCCAAGCAACATAAAGCTAAACCCCAAAGAGCAAGTCAATGCAATCTAGCTGAGGAGTGGAAAAAGCTCGTGAACAAAGGTAAGAAACCTACTAATAGTGAGAAAGAATGTAGGACTAAGGATCAAAGTTGTATGAGCTGTAAAGCTAGAACTTTAAGAGAATAAGGAGAAGCTGAGAGCAATCTCAGCCACGATCGTGGTAGTCAACTCCATGATCATGGATGAAATAAAAAGCAGGAAAAGAAGGGAAGTGAGCCAAGGCCAAGTAAGTATATGCCACCCATTCTATTTCCATAAAGGCTGATGAATCCAAAAGTTGATGAAACATTTACTGCTTTTATGGAAAAATTAAAAAATTGAGAATTAATGTAATATTTCTTAAAATGATATAAGACATGCTAAAGTTTGCTAAATTTCTAAAAGAAATCTTGGCACATAAGAGAACAATTGATAACATATAACATGTATCACTAATTGAAAATTATAGCACTATCATTTTGAGTAAGATACCATCTAAGCTACAAGATCCATTAAGTTTTACTATCCCATGTAAAGTAGGAAACTTGGTATTTAACAAATGTTTGTGTGATTTGGGTGCAAGTATCAACTTGATGCCATATGCTATTTTTTAGAAGCTAGGTCTTGGAGATATTAAAACTACTTCTCAACTTGCAGATCAATTAGTGAAGAAATCATTTGGTATCATTAAGGATGTCTTGGTGAATGTGGACAAATTCATCATTCCAGTGGATTTTATGGTGTTGGATTATAATGAGGATGTTAATTGCCCCTTGATTTTAGGAGGACCTTTCCTAAACATAGGGAGAGCATTAGTAGATGTGCATGAAGGGAAACTTATCCTACGAATTGTGGTAAAGAGTGAATAGAATTTTGCATGAAAAAGGCATTAAAGCAATCGATAGAGGGTGAGTCATGTATGAAGATTGATGTAATTGATGAATGTGTGTCTGCTATAATGAATGAGGAGATAAAGGATGTCATAGTAAATGAGGAACTTGAGGTAATATGTGAAGGTGTTGAACCACCTGGAAATGAACTGCTGGTAAGAAATTCTAACCCTACTCCTCCTTTAATTGAAATACCACTTATTTTAGAACTGAAAACCTTGCTAAAGCATTTTAAGTATACTTTCTTAGGTAATAATGAAACTTTGCCAATCATTATATCTAATAAGCTAATGCTGGTACAAGAGGACAGGCTGCATAAAATGGTGCAAAAGCATATTTGAGCTTGAGGCTAGTAACTGTCTGATATCAAGGGAATTAGCCCTAACATGGTCATGCACTAGATACACTTGAAGGAAGGTAGCAGGCCTATTCGTGAAAGGTAGAGGAGACTCAACCCAAACATGAAAGAGGTAGTGAAAAAGAAGGTGATAAAATTGTTAGATGCATGTATTATCTATCCTATTTCTAATAGTGAGTGGGTGAGTCCTATCCAATGTGTACTTAAGAAGGTAGGCATGACTGTTATTGAAAACAAGAATAAAGAATTGATGTCAACTGGACAATAACTAGCTAGAGAGTATGTATAAACTATAGAATTGAATTCTACTACTAGGAAGGATAATTTTCCTTTGCCTTTTGTAGATTAAATGGTTAAGAAAATAGCAGGTCATTCTTTCTATTATTTTCTAAATGGTTATTCCGGCTATAATTAGATTTTCATTTTTCCTCAAGACCAAGAGAAAACAACTTTTACATGTTCATATGGCACTTTTGCATATATATGCATGCCTTTTGGTTTATGTAATGCGTCTGCTACATTTTAAAGGTGTGTGATTGCCATATTTACTGATATGATTGAGGAGTTTATGGAAATTTTCATGGATGACTTTTCAGTGTTTGGAGACTCTTTTGAGTCATGTTTGTAAAATTTGGAAAAGTTCTTGAAACATTGTGAGGACACTAATCTAGTGCTGAATTGGGAGAAATGCCATTTTATGGTAGATAAAGGAATCGTGCTTAGCCATAGAATTTCCAAGGAAGGTATCAAGGTGGATAGAGCTAAAATCAAGGTAATATCTAATCTACCACCTCCAAGGAATGTAAAAGGCATACGAGCTTTTCTTGGACATGCAGAATTTTATCGTCATTTTATCAAAACTTTTTCTATCATTGCTAGACCTTTGACGAGCTTGTTAATCAAGGATGTTGTGTTTAATTTCAATGATGAGTGCTTGAATGCTTTTGACATGTTGAAGAATGCATTAACTATGGCTCCGGTTTTGACTTCACCGCATTGGTCTTTACCATTTGAGATAATGTGTGATGCTAATCACTTTGCTTTAAGATGTGTGTTAGGGCAGAGGAAAGAGAAGAAATTGCATGCTATCTATTATGCTTGTAAAACTTTGACAAGACCACAATTGAACTATATAATAACCAAGAAAGAACTCTTTACAGTAGTATTTGCATGTGATAAGTTTAAAGCTTATTTATTGGGCTCTAAAGTTATTATTTTTACCGATCATGCTACTTTGAGATATTTGTTTACAAAAAAAAAGATGCAAAGCCAAGGTTGATTAGGTGGGTGTTGCTACTATAAGAGTTTAACATTGAAATCAAAGATAAGAAGGGAGATGAGAATGCAGTTGCGGATCATCTTTCATGATTAGAGAAGGATGATGATGATGGTAAAGAGAATAATCCCATCAAAGAAGAATTCCCAGATGAGTCTGTGTTCATGGAAAAGTAGGTGGGAATTCATTGGTATGTAGACATGGTTAACTACATAGCCTATGGTATAGTGCCTTTTGATGTGTCGTATCAACAGCAGAAGAGGTTTTTTTGCAAATACCAAGTATTATCAGTGGGAGGAGCCCTTCTTATTTAACCAATGTTCTGATGGCTTGATAAGAAGATGTGTGCCTGAAAAGGAAATAATGCCTATACTGACACATTGTCATAATTCATCTTATGTAGAGCATTATGGTGCAAAAAAAACAGTAAGTCGGGTTCTTGAATGCGGCTTTTATTGGCCAGCAATCTTCAAGGATGCAAGAAGTTATGTGATGCATTATAACAAGTGCCAAAGAATAGGGAATATCTTCAAACGTGATGAAATGCCATTGTCTTCAATTCTGGAAGTGGAAATATTTGATGTATGGAGCTTGGATTTCATAGGACCATTTCTCACATCCATGGGAAACAAATATATATTGATGGGAGTTGATTATATGTCAAAATGGGCTGAAGTGGTTGTTAGTCCCACCAATAATAGTAGAATTATGAGCCGATTCATAAAGAAGTTGTTGCTAAATTTGGAGTACCAAGAACACTGATTAGCAATAGAGGATCTCATTTCTGTAATACCAAGTTTGAGGCCTTGCTCAAGAGGTATAATGTGCATCACAAGGTATCCATGGCATATCATCCATAAACCAATGGGCAAGTGGAGGTGGTCAACAGAGAACTTAAGAAAATCCTGGAAAAGGCAGTAAACGATTCCAAGAAAGATTGGGTAGCAAGGTTGGATGACACACTTTAGGCATACCACACAACATTTAAAACCCCTATAGGAATAACTCCTTATAGGATGGTTTATGGCAAAGCTTATCATCTGCCTATGAAACTTGAGCACAAGACATATTGGGCAATCAAATACTTGAATTGTCATCTAAATAACGTAGGGGAGAAGAGGTTATTGTAGCTACAGGAACTAGAAGAGCTAAGGCACTTAGCATATGAGAATGCTAAGTTGTATAAGGAAAAGATAAAGCAATGGCATGACACACATATCAATGTAAAATCCTTTAAATTTGGTGATAATATGTTGTTGTTCAATTCAAGGTTGAGGTTGTTTCCTGGAAAGCTGAAGTCGAGATGGTGTGGGCCCTTTGAAATTTCACAAGTCTTTGCGAGTGGGGCACTAGAGCTGAGGAACGAAAAATGAGAAATATTTAAAGTCAATGGGCAACGATGCAAGGTATACCTTGGTGGTTTAAACCACAAGCTGGGAGAGGTAACTTCCCTAGAGTAAGCCCGTAATAAGATAAGGTCTAGCTAATAACCTTAAACTTAGCATGTAAGTGTGTTTTATGTGCATAGTTTTATTTTCAAGTTCAATTGAGTTTTGAGTTTGTTATGTTCAAGTGATTTTTTTATATGTATTTATATATTGATAATTGATGGTCATTTTAGTTTAATTATGTATGCTTTAATTGATGGAATAACAGAAAAATAAAAGAAATAAAATGAAAATAAGTGGAAGAGAATTTTTTCAACTCCACAATCATGGCATTGATGCCACAATCGTGGCTGAGCTAGAAAGAAAAGAGGGAAACCTTTTGTTAAATTCCATGATCGTGGAGTTGAACTCCATGATTATGGCTGAAACTTGGTATTTAGGAGAGAGTTTCTATTAAATTCCATGATCGTGGAGTCCAACTCCATGATTGTGGATGAGTCTTAGGTCATGATTATAACTTGAAATTTTAAGCAATCCTCACTTTTAACAACACCCTCTCATTTGCCTCCTCACTCTCAAAAACTCAAAATACTCATTTTCCCTCTCCGAAACCTAATTTTCTCATCTTCTTAACATCATTGCAAGTGGATTTCAAGGCTTTTTACTGCATTTCCTCCTAGATCATCATCATATTAAAAGGTAAGGATTCCATTTCTCTCTCTTATTCTTACAATTCCAATTTTCTAATTTTTGGGTTTTCTTGAGAAGTTGGATTTTAGCTACATTATGGATGGTTTAGGTATAGAATAGGCATGTTTTGCATTGCGGTTATGATTATTTAGGTATAGAATAGGCATGTTATGAAATGCAGAAAATTGAATTCCATAATTGTGGAGTTCAACTCCACGATTGTAGCCGAGTAGAATTATCCCAAAACTTGTAATTTTTGAATGTTACCTTATTGAAACATCTTTGTATTGATTTATAGCCATGTCTAAGCAAGTCAAATAGACTGCCAAGCACACCAAAAATAAGGGAAAAGCCTCAGAATCATTGACAACCAACATTGCAAATCAATTTGATATGCCTTTTCCAACTTATACAGCGGAGGAAGGTAGGAGGTATTAAAAGGTATGTAATAAGCAAATAATCCTTCATCGTTACTATGATTGGGGTTTGCTTGAGTCATGAGTGCATGAGTCATTGAAAGCTTTTGCACTTAAACTATCATGGGGAATATTTATTGTGGATGAGCACTATGTATGCAAAGATCTAGTACACGAGTTTTATACCACTTGTGACTTCATAGGGAACAAGATTGGTAAGATCATGTTTAGGTTAAGGGGTAAACCACTAGAGATGACATATGACATGATTGAGGATGAGACTGAGCTACCCTAACACTATTTCTCATCCATACACATTGATTTCAGGCCTAAGTCCTTTTGGACTGAGCTCACAAGAGGTGCCTTAGCTTTTCACACCAGAAATGCCCCTAAATTGCTAATTAGAGATCCCATCTTAATCTTACTTTACAAATTCATGGTTGTCTCTATCTTCGATAAGACTGAGAACAACAAAGTTTTCATATAGGAAGTCTTCCCCTTATGGTGCATGCTTAATGGACATGATTTTCACACCATCTTCCATATCATGCAAGGGTTCATAAGGATGGCTAGACTACAAAGAAAGAAACTAGGTTTAGGCCACATCATTATTGCAATTACAGATTATTTTGAAATGGATTTCACTGACCTAACCATGTTGCCATTAGAAAAGTTTTCTGCTAAGTATTTGTATGATGCAGGTAACTTAAATGTAAAGGGCATCCAATTCAGGGCTTATAGTGACAAGAAATGCATGAAATAGAAATGCCTAGAACAAGATGAGGAGGATGACGAGGATCAAGAGGAAGGTCCTACTAATCCAGAAGAGCAAACACAAGAGGAGGAGCAGTAACAACAACAACAAGTGCCTAATATTGAAGCTGGAGTGGATAACTCCATAGAGATACTACTAATGAGGTTAAAGCAAGGTAACACTGAGAATGCCACTCGCCTTACAAGGGTGGAGGCCATGGTTAATGACATACGAAGGGAGCAGCGCTACCAGACAAAGAAAATGCTGAGATTCTTCTAACTCTCAAGCATTCATGTCCCCTCCCCTACTCCATCTTTACCCTCTTCTCCCCCTCCTCCAGGCATTTAAATCTCAACCATTCACTTCTTTTATGTGTTTTTTTCCTTTTATGTTTGTTGCTTGTTTCCATATTAAGGATAATGTATTCTCTAAGTGTGGGGATGCTTATATGCTTGTGTTTATTTTCTATACTTATCTGTTTATTTATGCTTTGTTGTTATTTTCCACTTTTGTGTGCTTTATTTGAATGTATGCATGTATGATTTGAGTTTTGAATGTTTTGCTTGCATGATTAAGTGATTATGTGTTTATGAATTGTAATTACTTGAATATGGCATGAGTATTTTTAGAAACGACCATGTTTAACTTGAAATCACCCTAATTTGACTAATCCTTTTATAAACTTAGCAAATCACCAGGAGTGAGAAGTTATAAATATTTATCTTAGATAATAAGCTTAATCCTTTTATGATTACACTAGGAAATGGAGCATAGCTTATTGGAAAATGCACAAGATATGTGACGTGGGGGTTTAAAAGGTAGAAAGTAGAGGAAATGACTAAGGAAAAGAAAATAAAAGTTAAAATAATAAGTGTCGCACCCTAATTTTGGACCGGCTTTGATTCGGATCGATTCCGAGTTGATTCTGGGCCATTTAGGGTCCTTTCGGACCATCTGGGGTCCTTTCAGACCGGGCTAGGCCCGTTTAGGGTTTCATTTAGCTTTTTCGGGAGGATGTGCGATCGCATATGTCCCATTACATGCCGGATATGATCATGTACGATCGCATATGTTTCATTACACAACATACGCGATCGCGTATGTTCCCGAGGGCAAACCTAATTAAACCCTAATCTGCCATTTGGCTTAAGGATCGGAAAAATTTTGAACAAAACCCTAGACTCCTAGGCGGCCGTCAGCAACTCAAAACATGATTTGGCACTCCAAAACCTAATTCTAATCAATCTAAGGCATTAGGATTAATCAAAACGCACTAAAATCAACTAGAATTAGGCGTTTTAATCACCAAAACTTGGATTTGGATCAGATTGGATCACAACTCTCATTCCTTAGTACTTTGGAGAATCTACAAGAGGTAAATCAATTCCCTTTTTTATTGATTTTGCATTACTTAATTGTCATAACATGATTCTAATTGTTATTTGATGCTATTTGTGATTTATGCATGAATATAATTGAAATCTGACTTGTTTTTAATGATTTTTGTCTTATTTTGGCACATTTTAATTGTTTTAAATTCACATTGGTTTTCATGCATTCTATCATATGCGATTGCATATGATAATGTCAATATCATACGCGTTCGCATATGATCATCCTTCCAACGCATATGTAGTATTTGCATTATTTTGATTGCCGAATGTCATATGATATGTTTTGAGCATGCGCGCATATGTTGTTTTGTCTAATGCTTCGATCGCATATCTTCATGTACGATCGCGTATGATCATGTCAATATCATACGCGATCGCGTATGATCATCCCACCGATTTGATTTTTCTTGGTTTCCGCGTTTTCCTTGTGACATCTTAGGCATGTTTCGTGACTTGTTGATTTGTTGATTGATTGCATAATTGATGTTATTGCCATGTTTATCTTTATGCCATATTTGCTTTTATTTCCATTTATGTGTTTGATTTACTTATTTACATGATTTACTGATTAATTGCATGATTTATGTTTGATTTGCATGATTTATGCCTTAATTTGTGTAATTGATTTTATTGCTGTATTTGCTTTTGTTTCCTTTTATGCGTTTGATTTAAGTTTTGCAGGATTAGGTAAAAACCCTAGTTGGA
>CANYBF010174326.1:0-17903 GCA_948192965.1 Dalechampia spathulata
ATCCAAATCAAGAAAAATAATTTTAAAGTTAAAATCATTTAAAATCCGGCTAGATTTAGGGCAGATCCAAGGCATCCAAGGCATGGAAAAGCCTTGAATGGCCTTGGATTGGCCAGATTGGACGAAAAATAGCATTTTCTGGCAAATTTTAGGGTGATGTGTGTAGTACATAACCCCATGTATGCCACACATATGCTGTGTATGGTGCACATGAGGTGATGTGCGCAGCACATCCCCCACAGAATAGTGATAGAATGAAGAAAATTGAAGAAAACGGAAAATTTACCTTATTCTGATCGAGTTGTCTTCTTACTCTTGCTTGATTCCGTGTTTAGGGAGCCTAAACTAACCAATTTTTTCACTAAATCCAAGTGATTTAATTAATTAGGGGCCTAATTAATTGAGTGGAAATTTTGGCAGAGTTTTTGGTGCCCTTAGAGAGCAAATTTCGGATCTCTTCTTCAGACCCCTAGCTCTATATTTATAGAGCAATTTTTGGGTGTGGCAATTTTGTAATTTTAGCCCGGATTTGAAGAGATGTGCGCCACACATTGCCAATGTGCTGCGCACATCAGGTGATGTGCGGTGCACATCACCTTTTGACCCTTCACGTGGGGCCCACTGTGGTTATTTTCGGGACGCGCCCCAAAGCGTATAAGCATTATTTGATGTAAGGAACAACTTTGTAGAAGAAAGTTTTTCCAAATTCGGTTCCGAGAAGGCTCCCGACCAAACGTCTTTTTATGAAGTTACTATGCAACGTGCATAGTGCGATGCGCTACGCACATCGTGATGCGCTCTGCTCAGTACGGGCTGAATCGGATGTGTTCCATATGTCAACTAAAGTGAAATCGACATTCTGAGAAACTTTGCAGTTATAAGCTTTCTCAAATTCGGACCCGAACACCGAGTTTTGGCTAATGGGCCCAATTTAGGGTTTGCGACCCAGTTTCAGCCCAAAATGGCATTTGGCGTGCCAGAAGGTCATTTCTTGCGTAATTATTAGCGAAAATATGTTCTGTACGTCAAGAACATACAGATTGGTGAATTTGGGCGATGGGCCCACTTGGGTACTATTCATGATGAATAGTACCCTTATGGGCCCTACAACACAAAAGGGCCTGGAAAGTAGCAAATAGCATGCCAAGCATTTTGCCTTAAGTAAGGCAGTAGATAGGATGTATTCTATGCGTACAGAATACATCAAAAGGGACTATAGTGGGAAGCGGGCCCTACTGGTGTTTAGCGAGCTCCATAGTGCGGTGAACCCAGAAATGCGGCATTCGGGATGCCACGGGGTATGCCTTGTGTAAGGCAGCAACGGAATGTATTCTGTAAGTATAGAATACACTAAATAGGCTAATTAGGGAAAGTAGGCCCCGCATGCATACTATTCATGGTGAATAGTAACCTAGATTCAAAATGCAATATTTTGCATTTTGTGTATCCTACCATGCGTAGGCAGGTGTGAAATGTATTCTATAAGTACAGAATACACAGAATAAACTAGTAGAAGTTGCGGGCCCTACTAGTGTCCTAGGTGGGCCCCACAGCGTAGTAGGCCCCAGAAGATGGCATTTGCGATGCCAAGCGCTGTGCCTTGCGTAAGGCAACTGGGAAATGTATTCTGTAAGTACAAAATACATAGAATGGGCTAATAGAGGCAATGGACCCCACAGCGTAGCAGGCCCGGAAGATGGCATTTGCGATGTCAAGCACTGTGCCTCGTGTAAGGCCACTAGAAGATGTATTCTGTAAGTACAAAATACACAGAATAGGCTAATTAGGGGTTGCAGGCCCTGCTTGTGTACTATTCATGATGAATAGTTCCCAGGGCCAGAAATGCAATACTTTGCATTACAAGTGATTTGCTTTATGTAGGTAATAGGGAAGAGTGTTCTGCATGCGCAGAATACTCAGAATACACGACGGGTCCTGCCAGGCGCCATGGTGGGCCCCACCAGTTCTGAGTTGTTCTGCGCACCAAAACACACAGGGAAAGACATAGAGGCCTATATGTATAATCGGGATTGATACTAGAGTCTAAATCCTAACTGAACCCGAAATTATACGATGGTGAAAAGTCAGGGTCAACAGGTATAATGGCAATGACCCTATAATAAGCTTATTGATCATATCTGATTCTGATAGTTTTTGTTTGACTAGCATAACCTTATCCATCTATAGGCTAAAGTAGTCTATGAAAGACTCATTAACTTTTTGCTTCACCATTTCTAGATCTAGCAAAGTAACATCAAATCAGGATTTGAACCCGTATTGCTTACAGAATGCAAAGTAGAGAGACTTCCACTTGATCATGATTACCTTGTTAAGACTATGATATCAGGCCAACGCTAGTCCCTATAATGAGATAAAGAATAGTCAGACTATCTGCTTATCCAATAAGTCCATAGTACTCATCATCATAGTGTAAGTCTTCAGATGATTCTTTAGATCCCCAACCCCGTTGTACTTGGGAACATTTAGGAGCTTGAATTTAGTAAGTAGCTCCTTGATAGCTCAGACTAAGAACTCATCAAAATCTAGGTCATACCTTATTCGCTTAGTCTTCATGATAGATGAGAGATATTTTATCTTTTGTTCTAGTGCACAGGTCTTAAACTTATGGACATCATGCATATAGAGTAAGACATCATCATATCTCAATGTTGTACAAGTTAACTACCTTCCCCTTATCCTTAATGGGAGTTGGCAAGGTGATAAAATCTCTAAGACTAAGACCCTCTTAAATTTGCTATTGCAAAAGAGTCTTGAAGTCGTTGGACAAGTGCTTGGCTAGAGACTGATCAATTAGTTACTGAATAACTACGCGTGAGGCATCATTAAGCATAAAGCAGATGATCTTAGATGGAGAAGCAACATTCTTAGAAGGTTATAAATTTGACATATTTTTGCACATGATAGAGAAAGTTATCATAGATGCATGTGTATGTATGTACCATTGCATGTGAGGCACACAATGCAACATATAGGATGTATGCATAACCTATGCTAGGAAATATCTAGTGGCATAGCTACAAAAGAGAATCAATTAAAGAAAATCATGTATGTGCATGCATGTAAATGTGTTAGACTAAAAACATAAAAAGGTTAGTGAACACGTAGCATACAACAGCACACCATACCACCCTTATAACTCCATAAAGATTGGTTAGTCCAAAATCTTCTAGGTTGGATACTAGCCTAGAGTTACACTAGGAACTTGAGGCATAATACTCTCAGCATGTAAGGCAAGTAAAAGGATGATTGTTGATTAATCATATAAGAGATTATGGTGAAAATTTGATAGTATTTCAGCATGATAATATTGCTATGATAAGAGAAGGCTAATTGAATAAGCATAAGGTTATGCAACCAACACAAAATCATGAAAGGATTTTGACTCTTAGTAGAGCAATACGAGGTGGGAAAAGTGGTTAAATTTAGGCAAATCCACTGATATAATAAGGCATAGATCCACATAGCATGTGAATAAAAGGTCCTAATTTTGGAATGTTACTATGGTTAGCTACATGGGCTTTAGTCTGGTAAAAATAGGCTAAGGTCCCCCACCATGGGCTTTAGAATGTTACTATGATTAGTTATCATAATTAAATTAACATAGTAATCATGAAAGTAGATGTTAGCTTGATTTTAATAGGTAACCTTTCTTTTAAAAGAATCATTGATTACATTTTGCACAGTCTTGATATATACTTAAAATGGTTAATAGTTATTATGAGTTGCATCTTCATGAGTATAATCTCAACCCTAAGTTTATGTATATTAATATAGCCAACTTGTAGCATTAACTAGATTAGCTAAACTTCCTTAATTAGACTTGTATGTTATGCTTATTTATATATATTTTTTAAAGTAATAATGAATTTTTATCAAGTTTGAATGCCTAAAAAATCGACGAAATCAATAGCTAGTACTTAACCACTATTGGTCCTAAAGAATGATACCCTTGCACTATATTCACGATTTGTACTCTTACAGTAGTGTGGGTTCATAATAAGGAACTAATATTTAAAACTTGTTAAATTTAATAACTTTAAAAATAACATCACCTTTTACACCTATCAAGTTTTTAACACCATTATCGGGGACTAGCTTTATGTTGATATTAGTATGAATTTTGTTTTAGTTAAAGTAGAGAACCTCTATTTTCTTTTTAGAAAGATATGCATTGCACTTCAAAAAATTTACATCTCATGCATCATATTTGCATTTCATGCATTTTAACTAGTATGTGTTTTACTTTCTTTTGATTTTGGTTACTTTGGGATTTAAATTCTTATTAATTTTTTGAATTGCTTATGTATAAGGATTTCATAATCATTTTGGCATAATTCTTATTGATTCCAAGCTTCTTTTAGACTATTGCTTAATTACATGTTCACTTTCATTTAACTTTTATCTTCGCAAACTTTTCTTCAATTTTCTTATTTAATTAAGTTCATTCTAGACTTACTTATACCTTGAAGATGTGCAAATTTTTCAATATTCCTTTATGTTATTTTTTAAAAATTTTAATTAAATTGAACAATTAAGAAAAAAATGAAAATAAATGCATGCATTAAAAGTCTATACTCTAATGTTTTTCATGCTAAGTAGCTAGGAGCAAACATATGCCCTATGTTTCCTTTTACATTGAAAAGTAGTTAGAATATGAGAATGCATAGACATTTAGCTTATGGTGCTTATGGTGACCATTGAGTAACAAGGTATGGGCATTACAAATGTGTACATTCACGTCAAAAGATGATGATGAGCTAGATTGGACTTATAAGAAGAAGCAAATTGCATATACTAGTAAAGTAAACAAATAAGTTTTAAATTTATAACTCATGCTTGTAATAATATGATGGAGTATTTTTAAATTTTTACATCTTTACTCTCTAAGCTTGTTTATAATGGTATTGATTATTTAAGTTTGTTAAAATTAAGGTTTGTAAATGTTTAAATTATTTGTTAATGAATTTAGGATTAAATATGTGTTTATCATTCGTTTGATTGAGATTTGGAGCTATTGTTAAAAATGATTGTGGTTTCCCTATATTGCTTACTTTAAAAAAGGGTAACTAAGTTAGCAAATTCCATAAATTTCCAAATTTTATGTTCGATATTTATTTGGTCATGTGTTTATAATTTAAGTTTTATTTAGGATGAGCAAAGATTTAAGTGCATGGTGTTTATTATGAGCAAAAATGTCTAGTTTTGGCACCCTCATTCTTATGGTTTTTTATATATATTTACTAGTTTTTCATGTCCTTTCTCATATGTTGCATGCATTTTCATAAAATTTTACATGTTTTATTGCATTAATCATAAGAATTTACATTAATAGGATCATGTCATTGCATCTCATACATAATAATCCTTAACCATAGCCTTATTTTATGTTTAAATGGATTGATTCATCTTTTATAGGGCTATAAGACTTAATCTTTCTTATTTTTATGGTTTCTATGTAGCACGACTTGTATCATAGCTAATATAAGTCATGTTGGCCTTGAATGTGAATGATTAATTGAAAATATATCCAACATAGGTCATGTCTAGGTTAACACAACTTGTGTTAGGTTCGATAGATCAATTTATACACTTAATTAGTTCAACATGACTCATGTTAGCTTTCTAAGTCATGATTTATGCATATTTTTCCCTCTAAGTTGGAGTCATTAGATCATATAATGAAAGGTTATGATTGAATATATGAAAATATGATTTTATTCTTTTATTTTAAAGAGGTTTTGAGGGGGAGAATCATTGGTTCATTCATTAATCAATCTTCATTTCTCATTTTCATTCTCTTCTTCTAACATTTCATTGTTTTATTTTTTTTATTAGGTCTTAGGTGATTAGCTAGGGATCTTCTCTAGTAATCTCTACCATAATTATTGAGTTTCAAGGAGAATTCAAAAGCATTGGAGAATTGAAGATTAAAGCTTCAAGGAAGAGCGAAATCAAAGGAATAAAAAGGATTAAATTCTTAATCTCTTAGGTTTATGTGTCTTTTCTTTATCTTTTGATTGTAACATTTATACCTTTATGTACTTGAATGTATTTTATTTTTTGGATGATAGGTAGAACCATATTTAGGGATTGAATATTTTAATTTTGGACTTATTTTAGGTTATTAATGATAATATGTCATTTTAAGGGTTATTAGTGTTATTCATATCTTGAATGCTTCATTGCTTGTGATTCACTTTGAAAGAACCTTGTTGACACTTTAGTTTATCCACCTAAATCTAATTATTCATTAATTTAGTGTGATTGATATTAATGATTGTTTGAGTTTAAATTAAACATTTCATCCCTAGTATTTGGTATAAGCTAAAGAAAATTTTCATTGAATTTAATTTAGTAATTTATTTTGCTAGTTTAGTTAAGGCACTTAGTTTCTTTATTTTAAGCTTGATTTTAATATCTACATAATATAAAACTAATTGAAGCTAATAGTCAATACATCAATCTCTATGGGATCAACATCCTTTATACTACAATTACGACCCATAAACTTATGGATGCATATTTGGTAGGATAAAAGATTATAAATTTAAAACTTATTGTGTTAATTTTGCAACCACATAAAATATGTCTATTGGTATCTTCCATTGATATATTAAAGATATTAAATTAGACAATTAACTTATCTAAGGAAGTGAATGGAATTAAGCTCAACTTTTGATTGTATTTTCCTAATTAGAATTTGAATCTCATAAACAACACAAGACCGCCCTCCCCCTTATTCTTTCTTTCTCTTTTGATTTCCTAAATAAAAATTTTAAAAATGTTTTTCTTCTCTTTTAAGGAATTAATATTGGGAAGACCATTACACTGCCTAGCTGATACGAGCCAATTAAATTTGTTTGCACGGTGAGGTTTATCCCTATGCTGCAACTCACTTTCAAGTTTTTTCCTTCTATCCATTTCTAATAAAATAGTCAACCCAAGTGTTTATCGACTTACCAACCTCTTTGCTAATTAACATAAAATAGCATCCACTACTAATATACAACATATATGTTATTCCCCGCACTTAATTTGCAAATCTTCACTTATAGCAATTCTATTCCTTTAAGTCCAATATTTCTTAATTTGCTTTTAACTTATTCCAATTCATTAATTATTCATGGTCCTTGCTTGTATCCATTAAAGTAACTCACGCCATGATGAATCATGCTTGATTGTAATACATTTTCTCATTGATCCCTTAAATGTGTTTTTTTTAACAATCATCATAATAGATCTCAATTACCCTTTAATTATTTAAATAGCAGTGTAACTGGAAATCCCTATTATAACTATTCCTTACTAATTCTCTAATTCACAATTATGCATTGTTAATGAAACAAAATATTATAGATGTAGAATTTAATTTAAGCATGATAAATAATACTCACATAATTATAAATAGATGTACCTAAAATGACAAATATGATAGATATTTTATAAAAATACATAAAAATTCTTTTAAAATTGTGAAAGTATTGAAAAATCTTTTTTCTTCAAAAATATGAAAATGAAAAAATCATTTTCAAAAATATAAATTTTTTAAAATTTATAGAAAAAAGTTATTATATATTTATAATACATATGTAAAATTTAATTTAATTACAAATAATATTTACATAATTATAAATAAATATATCCAAAATGATGGATGTTATATGAAATGTTAATTTAATCTAAGATTACTTCTAAGTTTATGTCAATGTTTAAAAAATTAACTTTAAATTTATTGTAAGAATTAATTTTTTTAAAAATTATTATTTTTATAAAAATTTAAAAATTATCATTTTTATAATTATCTGCTTTTTAAAAATGGAGTCCATTGGGTTGTACGATGCAAGAAAGATTTGGATTGGGCCGAATGGATTCCGTTAACGATTATATTTTGTGATGCATTCAAGCTGCCATCCACTTTCCGTTCAAAACAAAAAACAGCTGTTACCAACTTTCTGAAGTGCCAGCAATGCGGATCGAAATGGTAAGACATCCTCCAATTTCTATTCTGATTTGCAGGGAAACTAATTTAAAGACAATCACGAAATTCAAATAAAAATAACCATACATTTAAAGTGTATGAGAATATTGAAGGAAAATAATGACATACTTGGTCCATTGTACAGTATAGCATTTTTTAAAATAATGACTTTTAATCATATTATTAAATACGATTTATTTAAATAATTTCGGTAATAATTTTTACTCGAGTTCAATCCGAGTGGGGAACACGCTTCTCTCCAGATTCTTCCTTCAAAAGATCATAGGATGCTAAAAATCATTACTGTAATGAAATTAGTATAAGCAAGCACCACCCAACAATCACTTCCTCTCTCTACAATTTATATCTGTTATTTTAGGATGCCTTTAATGTGATAAATCATAAAAAATAAATCAAAATCTATTATTTTGTTATGATATTAGAAAATATATTTCATAATAATTAAAAATAATCTAATTAGTCAAATTTTAAAGTTCAAATTGGCGATGTTGAGAAAAGCAACAGGACTGTGGTGTGTTAGTCAAGTGATGGGCAATAAAACCATGTAGCAAACTTGGACTGGCAATTAATGGGTATTTGAAGAAGATTTCTTCTACTCGATCCCTTGCCTTGCCCTTCACTTTATCAACCCTACACAAGTAAAGAAAATAAGTAAAGAAAATGATTAGTAATCAAATTACTAGTTTTGTTTATCAACCCTGCTCAAACTCTACTCCATCACTTGCCTTGCCATCCTCATCTTCTTGGGAATATTTTCATGCTTTCAGTGCCTCATCTCTTTTTCTAGCCATGAAGTTGGAGTCACTGATCGAAATCCTTACATTCAAGATTATAAGAGGTTTATTGATCCATCATTGAGGCTTCAATGAAAGTCATTAAAATAAATATATATTTTATTTTCGAGATTCATTTAAAATCATCTTCAAACGTCTATAATTAATTAAATTACATATTACCTTTTGACTTTCTTTTATGTTTGTTTTCTTTTTTAGTGCACAAGATAATGCGCAAAGAGTTAAAAAGATACCAAAATAAAGAAATAGAAGAGGGAGGAAATAATACACTAAAGCACCCATATGAAGAAAAGCTGGACATGAAAAAGATGACAAAGTTATAGACTAATATATAGACAGACATAAATAAAGTAGCATTATGCAAGACTTCTCTTAGTCAACCATATTTTTCTCATCAATTTGCACTTAGAATTATTTTCTTTATATGGATCCTGAAACTAAGGCGTATGATGGCCATGATTTTCAGTTCCGAAAAAAATTAATTTAAATTTTTTAGATAAATTTTAATGAATTATACTGATTTGAAAAAAATAAATATTTTTATATAAATATTAATTTATTTTGATAAATTTCAAGATTATAATAATAATGTCCTGTCCAAAAATTTCTTTTGATTTCATTACTCTATGGATTCGTTTTCTTCCTTTAACAACATATCTCATATGTTTGTTTTTAATTTGAAACAAGATAAAAGGCTCTTTTTTTGATAAAATAAATTTCACTTAAATCCTTCAACTGATATTATATTAAATTAAATTAAAATTTAATATAAGTTGATATTGTATAAGTTAGCAGTTGCGATGGCGGTTTTTATAGAAGCCTGTACATGCACAAAGTGGAACAGGCAAAAGTTACTGAAAACGATTTTTCACCTGAGGTCAAGGGATAAATATTTGATGGTTATGTGTTTGGGAGGGTATCAATCATTCAATCAAAAACTGAACTCAACTCAAGAACGCAGAATCAATCGACAGACTTTTCATTTCTATTTTAGCAGTAATTCTACCCTAAGCAGCTTTTCCTTTCTATTCTTGTTTGTATACGTTTTATTTGAGCAGTTTCTCAAGGTTTTTCATAAACTTTGATGCAAATATTCAACAAATCAATAAAAATTCCTCTTTTAGCAGCCGCATTCGATTAACGTTTCTTTTTAAATACACATTTCCTTGAAGTCAAGTCAAATATACTTTTTTAGCTTCTAATTCTTCAATCAAAAATAGAGCATTCCTTAAATTTAGCATTAAAAATTTTTTTGTTACGTTTAAACAAATTATCAAAAAAATTTGAGAAAGCATAATTATCAGATATATTTATTGAGGGCTAATACATATACATAATAATTATATATGTATACTAAAAATGTATAGTTTGATAAAAATAATATATAAATTCGTAAATTATTTTTCATATATCTTTTATAGTACTACATGAAATTGTTTATATATCTTTTGTAGTAATAAACTATTAAATTTTGTTTGATATGATTTAAAAGTAAGTTGAAAGATCAAATTGATTCAGTTGGCTAACATTGAAAACTAAAGAAGAGTTATTTTGAAAATGGAAGAAAACTTTAAAGGCTATTTTGTATGAATTTTAAAAAGGAATGGTTTTGTAATTACGATCAAATCCGGCAAATTTAGAATAAAAATGAGACATTTTTCAGCTAAGAATAAATCAGAAGTGAGTAAGATTCATAAATAAGGATAATCGGATACTGCCTTTTCTCATACAAGCAGTTATATATGGAAAGAAGAATCGAGGGACATCACTTAATTAACGCAGATTCAGTATTAATTGCTTACAAATCCCACAAGATAGAGGTGGGAAATGTCATTTCAAAAGCAAGAGCTGGCTTTCTCTTTTTCATGAGCATGAAATTAGCAATGTGCTGTACGGCAAAAAGGCATCCCTATGCAAATTTTGTCATGATTAGAGACAAAGATCACCTTTCCTGAATGATTCCAAAAACATATGGAGATTGCCCAACCTAATATTAGGTTTATTGAAAAATCACCCAATATTACGCTAGTATTAATTAATTGAGTTGACAAAAGTAAATGTATTTATTTGGCATTTGATTCCACAACCATTGTCGAGTTTTAGACTAGGAGAAGGAAACAAAACTTTAACTATCTTAACCTCTAATGGCGATTCAATAAGCTATTATGTACGAATTTAGCTATTAAAATCATTGTATATTTATATTTAAAAAAAGAAAGGGAATAAAAAAATATAAATCTATTTTTTTAATTTTTGTTAAATTATTTTTTATTTAATTATATATAAAATTTATTTTTATTATTTAAAATCAACTATAAATACTAATTTTCACCTATCTAAAATAAATTTAAAAATTAATTAGTAATAATATTAATTTATAAAAATTAATATTTATCTAATTTTATATAAAATACTAATATTTTTAAATTATAAATAATTTTTTAAATCAAAATTCATATAAAATAGAATAAAATACTATTTTTAATTTATAAAAATTATTTTAATTTAATTTCAATTATCTAATAGTAATAATTTTAATTCATAATAATTAATTTTTATCTAAGAATTTTATTTGAAATCAAATATAAATATAAATTATTTTTATTATATAATAATTTTATTTTTAAAAATAAATTTTTATTATCTAATTTTATGTAAAATACAACACATACATAATTAAAAAAATATTTTATTATAAAATTAAAATTTATTAAAATAAATTTATTTTATTTTAATTATTTAAAAATAGTAATATTAATTTATAGGAACTAAATTCTATTATAAATTATATAAAAAAATTACTTATGATTACTTTGAAAAATAAGAGTATTTATTAATGTTACAAAATATTCATATTGTAAACATATAACTTAACTTTTTCAAATTTATACTATAAAAGTCAATTAAATTAGATTAATTAAGTATATCTCTCATATTTTTAATTAATATTATAAGAATAAAGAAAAATAAATCAAATAACCATTTTCTTAAAATTTATTAAAATTAATTTTATTTTTATTTTATTATTTAAAATTTTCAACAATATTGGATGTTTATAACAAAATATAAAATAATATTCACCATTCTATAATTATTCTATTTATATTTTGAATATTTTGATTCTTTGAATAAATTTCTTTGAATAATTCATTTCATTTTAAATGAATTATTTCACAAATATTTTATATAAAAAAAATTTAAAATTTATTTTAATTAAATATCTTATAATTTTTTAAACAATCATAAAATTTCTTAAAATTTCTTAAGTATACTTCAATAATTACACTAAGTTGGATCTCTTATAAGGTTACGAGTTGCATTTTTTTACAAATCAATATTTACATTTTTGTCATATTTTAGGTAATTGTTCCATCTAAAATTTGTTTGAGTAAATAGGAGTTACGATAGCCATCAAATCTTCTACTAGTACATGAATAATCATAAAGAAGAATAAACAATTTTTGAAATTGAAAAATTAAATTAATGAGTTTAACTTAATTTGACTTAAAATTTTGAATAGAAAATATTTGGCTTGGAAAATTTGGAATTTTCAAAGAAAAGTTAGACTAAAAAATAAATAGATTTAATTTCAATTCGATTACATGAACCAAAAATTTTAATTCATAAACCACATGAAAACTAAACTTTACTCTCTTATACATAATCATATTGATTAATGGGTTCATTAGTCATATTCATTATAAAGGATGCAATGACATATCATAACTCTTAATTAGTTAGAATTCTTGATCATCATCTAAAAATAAGAATTTAAAATCCATTTAGAACGTAAATTCAATTAAATCTCCTCATTTAACCAAGAAATTGAAAACTAACATCAAACTAATATGAATAACATATCCCCCAGGTAGACACATTATCATAATTATTAGTCAACCGTTCATTTATTCTCTTTTAATTTACTAACTTAAACATTAAAATTATCATGAGACAATATTGCCCAATTACTTGACCTAATCTTATGATTGAAGCTAATCAATCCTATTCAATTATTCCCTAAGATTTTAACTAAGCTCTTCTAAAGTTATCATATTCAACACCATTTGTGAAAATGATTAATTTCCCTTCCATATTTTTTCTTGAACAACCAACTCCCTAAATCACACCATGAATCTCTTAAATCATGATAATAATTCCTCTATCCCCCTCCCCTTGCCATCTTACTAAACAAAACCTTTGTTTCAGCAAACCTCCCTTAAGAAATTAGAATAGAAAACAACAAACATCCAATTGCACCAAACCAACCTATAATAATCATCCCATACAAGATAGATTTAGTCATTGTATAACCATGACAGAACTTGGTCAACAACTAGCTCAGATGTAACAATAATAGGAATAATTATAAAAATAATTGGAATAAGTTTTATATGAAAGAACATGATAATTGAGCAAAAATATATCATCAAAAAATCTATTTAAAACTAATCATCTGTTTAAAGAAGAAGATGGGGTGGATAGTCAACCCATCCATATAATAGAAGAAGTATATGCAAGAGACTCACCTTTAACCTTTACATCTTACAAGAGTGATTTCCTTGCAAATTTACGATCTTAACCATATATTTTTATAATGGTAGGAGTGACCTGATTGATCTTGTAAACAAATTCTAAGTTTTGATGACTATCACAGATGTTATTTATGCCATAATTTATAAATTTTTCCTCATAACTTTGAAAGGACCTACCCAAATATGGTACAAAGGCATACCTTTAGGTTTAGTCCATAATTTTATTAACCTGGACTCCAAGTTAAACCCATGGTTTAATCATCGAGGTTACCTAGAAGAAATGTACCTCTGTTCTAAGAAATTGCATCTAGAAGGAGGGGCAAGCCTATATGATTACCTCCATACATACAAAGGTAAGATAACTTTAATTAAAGTCCTTAATAATAATATAGGTAGCTTAATGCTAACACATGTAAAGTTAATAAACGAGCATTTGATTGTATGATATAGTTAAATACTTTATATTGAAAGCATAAATGCAAGGTAGATGTAAGTAATGCTAAAGAAAAAAATGGTATGTATTATAGGTTCAGAAAAAAGGGAGGAGTAACAATCTTAATTTAAACTTCAGAGTAAAAGTAAGGGAAAAATTATGTTTATGCTCATTAACTATTAACTCTACGATAAAGATTATAGGTATATCAATAGAGGAAAATTATAGATTGATATAGTTTGTGCTTAATATTATTAAATTATAAAATGAGATTTGTAGGTAAATGAAAAGTCCATTTAATGTAAAATATATCATGAAAGAGTTATTGATAAATGATTTAACTATCACATTTTTATTAATTAATGATTTTACCTAGAAACATAATATTTTTAAGATGGGGATGGGAAACATTCAACTGAGTAATTATATATAACTATACAAATTAGTTTTAGTTTTTTCAATGAATGTATATGGAATGACCATGCATCATTCTAGTATTACTAGATTTTTCATGCATATAAATGCACATATACAGGTAGGCATGATGGAAATGATATGATGATAGTATAAGATTGACATACACTTATTGCTAAAGATAACAAGACCATGTGAATTTGTACATACTTAAGTATTTATATTGATTGAATTAAATGTATGTTTGATGCATTGAAAGTACTAACACTTGTTAACTTTGTGATAATAGAAATACCTTATAAATTCAATGATTAAATGATTATGAATGCATATGGGTATGTTACATTATTAATTGAGAATTCATGTAGTTGTAGAATGTTCACTAAATGTTGTTTAATAGATTATGAATATTTTGAATGCCTTATAGTTATAAATTGATATTTTCTGTGGACATGAGATGTTATGGATGCGATACTAAAAATACATGATAAAACATATGCCTGGAAATGAATTAATAAAGTCATGTATCTTAATATATTGAAATACTATTACATAAATATGTTGAAGGGTATACATGCATTCCATTGTTGCTAGTAATATTGATACCCTTCCACATCATAATTTATGGATGATGGTAATATTAATACCCATCCATAACAGAATTAGTGGTTGGTTATGATGTTGATGCACTTCCATAATATAATCTATGGTTTGTGGTGATGTTGATATCCTTTCATAATAAAACTAATAGGTGATGATATTAATACCCTACCCAAAAATGATAAGTGGTGATTTGATACCTTATTTAAAATTGATAAGTGGTTATATTGATACCCTGTTTAGTATCAGTAGGTAGCAATATTGATGCCTTACTTAATACAAATTATGCACAATTAGTAATAAATAATTGAGCAATATGGGATTACAAATGATAATAGAGTAGAGAAAGGGGAAACATGATGCATAAATTATATTCATTCATATTTTATATAGCATTTACCCTACCAAATGATGCATAGCTAAATTCATTGCCTTAAAATGGTTTTATTACTAGATTTAGATATGGTGAATAATGTACAAAGTAGTTGTGTGCTATATTGTATTTATACTACTTACTTAGTAGTTTACATTATTGATGGTTGCCTTTAATGTGATATCTTAACATATATAAAGGATGAGTTTTAATTATGTAGCTAATTCATATTTTTGTTGCACATTTACATAAATCTTGCTTCAATTCACTTTTTTGTTAACCAACATTGAGTTTTATACTCAATATTTATCATTTAATGAATGCAGGTTAAAGTAATCTAAAGGGATATTTGGATCAGTGAATCCTCGATGCAGTTAGCATACTCTAGGATTTTATGTGATCTGCAAAGATACATTCTAACAGGGCAACATATTCTTAGCAGATGTTTTATTTATACAACCATCTTAATATAGTTTTATAAGTGGTAAATTTTTTTGTACATGTATATCATTTGTAAATACTAAAAGTAACAAACAATTAATATAATATATGGATTACTCATACAATATATGAATGACGTACATGTTGGTTGATATAAAGATGGCATGCTGTAGTGGTATGATGGTATATTTGCATTATTTATAGATGTTTTAATAGGCAATCATATAGTGGGTGTAGGTAATAAGAATAAATAATAGAATTATAGATGAAATTTTTTTTGATAGATTTTAAAAGTATTAGTATGCTTACCTTATAGGATGATTAATGAATTCTAAATAGTCAAAGGACTTATTAATCATTCTATGGAAGTATTTTCCATTATGATGAGTGTGATATTTATAATAAAGGAAAAGAAATAGTAGGTGTTGGTCCTAACATAATCACTTACAAGCTAAACATGGATCCAAACAACAAGCTAGTTAAAAAAAGAGACTATTTTTCTTAAACAAGTAGAAAGCAATAAAAGAAAAGGTGGATAAACTATTAAAGTTTGAATTCATCAATAAGATATAGTTCCCAAAAAAGCTAGCTAATATTGTTTTGGTACTTAAAACTAATGGTAAATTTATTCATATGTAAACTTCATTAACCTTAATAAAGCTTGCCCTAAGGATAATTATCCCCTCCCTAGCATAAATCAACTAGTGGATTGTACATGTGGTTACATAATGTATAGCTTCTTAAGTTAGACTTTATTTATGGTTACACAATATATAATTTTTCAGGTATTGCTAAAGGATATCATTAAATCCTCATGCATAAGAATGGCAATGAAAAAATGACTTTCATCACATATGATGAGATATATTGTTATATAGTAATGCCTTTCAAGTTGAAAAATGTAGGAGAACTAAGCAATGGATGATGGATAAACTTTTTGAATGATTGATAAGCAATATCGTAAGTCAATATCAATGACTATTAGTATTATGCTATAAATCATCATGTATATTTATGAAATTTATTAATATTATATTAATAAAAGGGATTATTTATTATGTAGTACTGTATTTAATTATGCTTGTTTTTCTTAGAGTGTTAAACTAAATAACAAAATTTTAAGATATTGAAATAGTACATAGGAATTTATAAAGAATTTATGGTATAAGATTCTTATTATATGTAAATGTTTAATATCTAAATTATCCTTGAACATAGTACTCATAAGAATAAACATTATTAGTGCAGATAGATCAATAAATGTTATACTTTCTATAAAAGGGTGATTCTCGTTCATTATTACATGTGATGTCTAAAGTAAACAAGTGAATAAATAGTATAATACCAGTTCATTAGAGACCTTGCCAATTAGATTTCATATGGATAATTAATCTATGTCTGTGAAATAATATCTTACTCATATCAGTAGTACAAGTATCATTGGACTTGATATATCAAGTTATCTTAACCATTGATGGAGCCAACACCAGGGCTGGTAGGGCTCTAGGCTTGGCTCTATCAATAGTTTTATGGGAAGAGGTTTAATTTTAGTTTCAGAGGTATATTAAGATTAAATAAGAAATATATATAATTTTAAAAAATTAATATATTATTTTAAATAAATAAATTATATATAAAAATATCATAATTTAGATATAATATATCAATTTAAATTATCATTCTTAATTTTAGTCCTAAGTTATTTAATTTTCTATCTCTGTTACTAATCTTAACTATGGATTACTATATTTTCACTCTTATGTTTTATTTTTCCATAAAAGGCATTCATATTTTGGAGATTAGGTTTAGTATAAGTAGTTCAAGGTATTTATATATCAAAAGGGTTCACCATCTCATATTAAGTACAGGAGAATTATATTAATGTTCATATAATAATATTTTATTAAGGATTTTTTGGCCAGAGTAGAATGCCTAAAAGGTGAATGAAATTCATAAGGGTATTTTAGGAATAAAGATTATAATGCATGGATTGTCAAGTGTAGGACATAATCGAACATTACTTTTGTGAGCGCCAGTTTCTGCCGGGGCCCAGAGCGAGGCTTGCGAAAGTCACGGACCGGGGACCGCACTTGGAGTGAAAGCGCAGTCTTCCTAAGAGGTTCCCTTAGGGAATGATACAGACTCAAAAGAGTCGCAAGGGAGTCGCCACCGGATGGTTCCGGATTGGTCCAATCGACCCATAGCATGAGTGCTAGTTAAACCCTTCAGAGATTGGGTTCGGGTGGTGGAGATCTATTCTATGAGTTTCCAAAATCGATTTTACCATTTTAGTTGG